>CM042232.1:14557057-14684557 GCA_023566465.1 Cottus gobio | reverse complement strand
TTCGGAGCTGGAACACAGCTAATTACATCTTAATTAAAAATGACCTGTCTGCCCCTGCTGTTTGCCCATGGATGACACATGTGTGCTTATGTCAGTGTGTATGTGTAAGACAAATAGCAATTGAAAGTGAGACCTAAAATGTGATTAAATATAAACGGGTGCAAGGGGTTCCAATGTGGTGTCTGCACTGTCCCAGGAGCTCAGTGCTGCTGTGTTGTGTTTTGTCTCGGTGGATATTAAGGCTTTGTCCCAGTCCTCTCAATTAATCCATCCCCTTGTTTCTAAATTGCTCTCGACTTTAAGGGTCGCTCTAATAGTGTGTTCAAACCAAACGCAATCCTTGCCAACGCTGTAACTGAGGCTTTGTGCTGTGTTCACATCAAGCACGAAGCAGATGTTTGCTGGTTTACGACAGCGGTAAAAAACAAAAGAAATAAACAGCTGTGATATAATTGCAATATACAAAAAAAAGGAGGACACGAGACTACATAATGATGTAGATATTAAAACACAATTACAAACAATAGCAAATATGCAAATTGATTATTTGCATCAGTAGCGTATTTGCGATATTTCAACTCAAACAAGAAATTTGAATGGTGTGTTACGAAGGTCTATCAGTAATGAGATTCTCCTCCTGCTGTAACTGATGCCCCGGTGTTGTAGCTGTCTGTGGGCAGCCAGAGCTCTGCGATAGTATCTCAGACGTTGTACAGAGACCGGACGAACATCGGTGAATACATGTTTGTGTGTAAAACATGAACTGTCTACGTTATTAACAGTATTGTCGCTGCCGTATTTATGCCTAGATGACATTATTTCAAGGGTTACAATGTACAATTCAAACTCCATTAAAACATTTTTTTTATAGAAGTTGTTTGCTTGTTGTCCTGACGATAGACCAGTCAAAGCATACATTTTCTGTTCAGTTCAGTTGAGCATGCCGAGATCCCATCAAAACGTGTAGTTATGCCTATACTATGTATGCCTATACTATGTATGCCTATACTATGTATGACTATATTATGTATGACTATACTATGTATGACTATATTATGTATGACTATACTATGTATGCCTATACTATGTATGACTATACTATGTATGACTATATTATGTATGACTATACTATGTATGCCTATACTATGTATGACTATACTATGTATGACTATATTATGTATGCCTATACTATGTATGCCTATACTATGTATGACTATACTATGTATGCCTATACTATGTATGACTATACTATGTATGCATATACTATGTATGACTATATTATGTATGACTATACTATGTTTGCCTATACTATGTATGATTATACTATGTATGACTATACTATGTATGCCTATACTATGTATGCCTATACTATGTATGCCTATACTATGTATGACTATACTATGTATGCCTATACTATGTATGACTATACTATGTATGCCTATACTATGTATGCCTATACTATGTATGACTATACTATGTATGCCTATACTATGTATGACTATACTATGTATGCCTATACTATGTATGCATATATACTATGTATGCCTATATTATGTATGACTATATTATGTATGACTATACTATGTATGCCTACACTATGTATGACTATACTATGTATGACTATACTATGTATGACTATACTATGTATGCCTATACTATGTTTGCCTATACTATGTATGCCTACACTATGTATGACTATACTATGTATGCCTATACTATATATGACTATACTATGTATGCCTATACTATATATGCCTATATTATGTATGACTATACTATGAATGACTATACTATGTATGCCTATACTATGTATGACTATACTATGTATGCGTATACTATGTATGACTATACTATGTATGCCTATACTATGTATGACTATACTATGTATGCGTATACTATGTATGACTATACTATGTATGCCTATACTATGTATGCCTATACAATACGCCGGTGGTTTCTAACAAAAATGTACGTGGTGGTGGCATTTCATGCAAGTGTATGCTTCCATAGATACAATGGGTATTGATTAGTACCAATTTAGTATCAAATAAAGTACTCTATTGGTATCATATCTTAAGTGTGGGTACTAATATGGGTACCAGTGTATTTTTTAAACAATGCCTAGCCCTAATGTAAACCCATACATATGCACAGACACACACATGGAGCACTGACCGTTGTTGGAGCGCAGTGGCCTGGCGGAGATGCCGTTGGTCCCTATAGGATGATGAACCCCTGTTCCATCCACTAGTCCTGCCTCCCCTGGCTGCTTCATCAGCTCTGTCAGAGTCCTGGAGGGAGGAAGACAAACACACATTTATTAAATAATCCTGCATCGAAAGAGAATAGTAGAAACAAAAGTGTCCTCACAAAAGAGAGAGAGGGAGAGAGAGAGAGTGCTGCCTGGTAGATGAGAGACGTTGTGCGACTGAATTATCGTTAAAGACATTATGTTGGAACAGAATGAGAAAGATGATAACAGATTGAAAAAAGAAACACATGTTCATGGGACATAATGTGAAACTCCATTATTAAAAGTATCCAAACAGCTTAATAGCTCTACCTGAGGACAAGAAGTTTGAGGCAGATTGTTCACATCCATAAAAACAAACCCAAACAGGATACCCTCAGATTTAAATTCCAGAAAGTGGAATCGAGGATGAAAAGCATGAGTCTCTGGATGTTTGCCAACTGGGAGCATCAATCATTTATATATAAAAAAATAAAACAACTTCCCCTCTTGCCATCTTTCATTGTTTGATGCCTTTGAACAAGTTCTGATGCGTCCTCAAAACTGGAACACAAGCAGGAAACAGCCAGGCAGGAAACAGCCTTCCAACATGTAGATTTAACTCCTTCGGAGCAAACAGAACCTGCAGCTTGCACAGAAAAGTACTTGGTCGATTTTATTCTGGACAGATTATCTTTTCCGTTTTGTGCAAGATGGAAGAGGAAAATGTGTTTTTTAGACTAGTGGTGTTTTCAGCCAAGTAATCGGATTTGTCAAAGTGTCTCTCATACAAAGCTGCATCACTGTCACATGTGTGATTTCAGTTTAATTGCTTCAGCAAACAACCCCGGTGGAAACCAAAAGGATATTACTTGCCCTTTTAGAGAGTCAACGACCAAATTAGCTTTTGCCACTATTTGTTTTTTAATAAAGCAATTAAAAAAGAAAACATTTCAAAAATCTGCTGTAAATAGGTCGCTCACATAAAAAGCTGTATTCTATTTCCACCTCTTTGACCTCATTAATTAGTTGAAAAAACTTTCCAGTATTTGCTCACATTAACAAGGACTAAAAAACAGGGTAACGCTCAGCATCAACATGTAGCCATTGACAAGGAAATTATAGCCACGTAGTCAACAAATTAGCTGTGACCTGAGAGCTGCTATCAAGAGACCCATAAATATTTCCTCACTGTTAATCTCACTGTTGAAACCCTTAACACAGTCTCCTAAAATGCGGCAGAGCAAATGTCTTTTATTAGCCCGCTGTGAGACGATTGCCTGTGGTCATGGGAGCAGTATGCATAAACACATGAACCCCTGTACGATGTAATGCAATTTAACACAGTACACTTGCAATAGGCACTTAGCATAAGTTTGTGTAATTTGATCCCAAATGAAGCGACAAGACAGCATGAAAACTAAATGGAAACGATCAGCTGGTATTTTTTCTTTATGGGCTATATGTCCACCAAATATGAGAAGAAATCAATTCAGGAGCTCTTGGAGAAATCCACCAGAGACAGAAACTAACACACGGACTGATAGAAACATGCTCTCCTTGGCTCAGGAAATTAGATGGTACAATTCAATTTCTACTAAACACCAAAGAACCGCTCACCGATGCCGTTGAGAGAGTTCAAGTGACTGCACAGCACAGCCCCAAAGCAGAAGTAGCAGGCAGGAAAAATGAGAAATTAAATTGGTATTTCTTTCCACTCCCTTAACATTCTTCTCACTGCTAAGGTGCCATTATACAATCCTTAGCTGCTCCAGTGGACTGTGGTTGTACCGGGCTGCTCCCTGGTGTGCATGTGAAAAATACCCAGCTCAGCATAAACTTCCTCTGGATAAATTAACATCAGGAGAAAAGTTTGACATTTAATTTTACACCCTTGTCAAATATCCAGTCATCTCCTCTGGCAAATACTGTGTGTATATGTGCAAGCTTAGTAATTGAGTTTATTCTTTAAACCACAACATTTGAGATTTGAAGGATACAATGAAACGTTAATTAGTGCATTAACGGGACATGCAAGGGCAATAAACAGCCATAAAATGTGTCCTCATACTGTGTAGCATGAGCAGTCTGTGCCACAGGAACACATATACTGCACCCACACATGCATCTCAATTGCCCTTTGCAGTTTCTGCTTGCTAGCCAATCCATTGTCTCTCACCCGTCTCATTAATATCTGTCCACTTACATTCCATTACTTCATTTGTCTTCCACTCCCCCAGACCCCATTCTGTAGGCTGTATCTCTCGTCACTCTCGCCACCGCTCGCTCTCTTGCTTTCGTCCCCTCGAGAAAGCTTAAGAGCGCTGTTGTTTAGCGCGTATTGTTCTCTACACCCTAAATCTCCCTGGAAACATCTTCTATTTCTTTTTCTCCTTTTCTAATCCCGTCTGTCTTATCGTCTCAACTTCCTGCATCTGACTCCATTCCCCTCCTCTTATCTTTGCTCCCCTTCTTTGTCTTTTTTTTCGTCGCTATCTCTCCCTATATCGCTTTCTCAACCCTCCGTCTCTCTTTCATCTCCTCTTAGCCCTCAGCTTCTGACGCTCTTGCACGGTCACACTCGTTGTGTCTGGTCCGTCTCACCCTTTGGCCCAATTTATTTTTCCCCCTTCTTCTTCTCTTTCTCTCTTACCCTTTAGTATTCTCAGCCCTTCCTCCCTCATTTCTTTTCCCCTCCCCGAGGAAACTGTCCCATAAACTATTCTAACTTGCAATATTAGCACTGAAATAATACAGTGATATAAGGACATCAAAGCCTCCCTTTTGGTGCACACACACACACACAAGCACAATCAATAAATGACTCCAGAGAATAATAAATAATAAAGTAATAGCATGCATCTCCCAACCGCTTTCATCTCAGCTTTTCACCACATCATTCTGACAAATGGCAAATCGGCACCGCTTAAGTTGAGGGGAAATTCGAACACTGTGTTAACCCAATATCAGAATAGCATCCACCCAGTCGATATGCCGTGGGATGTCTGTCTCTTCCATGAGACTGACATGCAGCACACAACACACACTTCCAGCACAGGCCCACACACAACAATGCATGCAATACATACCAGAGGGCCTCTCAACTCTGGAAGAACTGATATTCAAATGCTGTCTTTTTTTCTAAAAGATGGGCATGTTTATTAAAGATGCTGTTCGGTTTAACCAATCTTCTGTTGAAAATGTGTCAAGTGTGAAGGAGTTGCAAACCCTCTGGGCTTGAAAGTAGGCTGTTTGAGTTGCGCGGATGGTACTGGCATTTTAGTCTTTGGAAACAGTTGTATAATGGCCATGTGACTCTGGAGGAGCTTTGTCAAGTTCTTGAAAATAACCCTGAAGATGTATCAGAGTCTTTTCAGGCTGACCGAGATGCGTCACAGACTAGGTGGCTGAAGTGGAATGATGCTATTGGTAGCAAGGGAAATGTAGGATTTATTGATATTGCAGCTTAGACAATAAAGTGCTGCAGGAATGAGATCTAAAACCCAGAAATGAGTTAGCTTTTTGCACATCTTAAAGTCAATTGGTTATTTGAATGGATTTTTGGTAAGATTGATTAGAAAAACAAGTTAAATATTTAAAGTATGAAGGAGAAATGGAAATACTCTGAGTTATAATGAGTTTAGACTAACTGATTTAACTGATTGATTATTTCTATCTAATTTTGCTCCACCATTTGTGTATTTTTAGTATGCATAATTGTGGTGATGTCATTGTGCATCACCTAAATTAAGTTTAACAACTTCTGAGCAGCACCAGTCCAGGGTGTACTCCGCCTCTCACACAGTGCTTGCTGGCTTAGCACACCATGTAGCTGTACACCCCAAAGTCAAACTACACTAATGTACACTATTTTGAGTTTGAGTCAGTTTGTCATGTTTGATTTTATTATGGCTTTTAAAAAAGCTGCTCTTACTTTCTGCCCAAAATGCAATCTTGTTTTATCATAGTACAATATACTTACTTTATTCACTTATATTATAACAGCATTCTCATTTGTATACAGTTTGAAGAAAAAGGCTATTTTGCAAAAATGTCAATGTCAACTTTCTTCATATGGAAAACTCTCTACTGTTACATTTTATGGAGTGTTGTTTTCTAGATTAAGTATTGATAATCAATTTTCATGAGGTTTGCGTTCACACAGCACCAGATGAGCCTGATTTCCTGTTAAATTATTTGTAAAGTATTTCCTCTGTAATGGAAAACCGGATATGAATTGAATAATGAACAGATGTCCAGACACCTAAACAAAAGTGATTCAGCCAAAGGCTCTGAAAATCCACCACGGAGGGTTTTCATCCCGTGAGGTTTGGTGGAACTTCTGGAAAACTCCACAGAAACATATCTGGGCAATCTGTCAGGCTTAAAGTTACCATGAAAGAGTGCAGAGAGCTGTTTGATTCCCCATATTTAAGCATTTTCTGTAAAAAAAAGCATTTTGCCGTGGATCTGGAACAAAGAGGCGGATCTCTGTCTCCCCACAGACAAACATTCATCGCCAGGGCCTTACTGCTAACATGGCTTAAAATCACATCATATACTGAGCAGCAGTCTTCATGATATATCGTTTACACTCAGTTCATTAGTTATTGTGCACTTGTGCTCTCCAGGAGAGCAGCTCTGCTAAAGGCTAATAACTTCATGAGTTCATGTAATCACTTATATTGTTTTACTGTTGTGACCTAACAGTAAACTCAAAAGGGTGATTAAGGGTTCAGCATAAGTCACTTGCTCCCTTGTTTGCTCTGCTGCATGCAAATATGCAAATGCATGTCAACTGAGTGGATTGTGAAAGAATTAAATCTGCGAGCAATAAAGAAGCACATTTTGTGACGTTTGGCTCAAACACATTTGGCCAACTTCAGACGGGAGGCGAGGGCAACTATTTTTTCATGGTCAAATTGCAAATCAATGCGGTTAAACGCTGTGAAACCAAATCACTTGCAACCATACAGTTTGTGTTTGTCAGTGTATCACAGTCTTGCAGTGGCCCGGTCCTGGTTGTATAACTAAATGTGCACTATTGCTTTCAATTGTCAAAGTGTGTTTCATTCTAAAAATAAAGTGAGAAAAACACCCCACGGTCGTGTAATAAGACATTCAGTATTGTTCTGCACACAAACACATTTACTCCTCTGGGTCTGGAACACAGCATTTTGTAGCTGAATCACTCTTCACTGTCACAGCAGGTTAGTTTATATTACAAGGCCCCCTGCAGATGATTCAAGGGCCCCGTAACCTAGCATGGGGCCGAGCATGGAGATACAACCCTGCTGTTTTCAAAGAGGGGCGGTGTACACTTGTTTGTGACGCGGCTCCCCACCCAACCAACCAACACACAAACACAAAGACACAGATCGTGCTCACACGCCCGCACATGCACGCTGAACTAAAGCTTCAGATCAACACACACACACAGCTGCGGTATCCCACCTACAGCTGTGCCTAGAGGGAGTTAGATGCCACATAGGAGTGACTCACCTTTCATTCTCTTGGTGGTAAACTAGAGGGGTTACAGTGGGAGGGAATTGTTTATCATGTGGTTAACAATGATTTCATGTTAAATCCTCTGTGGCAGGGCAAGGGAATTATACAATTAGCGAATGAGCAAGCTTGGAGGATGTATACGAGCTTATGACTATGTGGGGGCTGCATTTTTGCTGTGCCTTCTCTCGTATTTCACTATTAATCAGATATGTGAGGCCCCTTAACACAAAACAAATAAACAAAGGAATAAGGTGTTCTTCATTATGGCCGAATTATCTGATTTCCCACCTACTTGTTGCAATATTAAATACTGCGCCTGAGTGTTTTGTTTTCATACTTCAACAGTAATACAATTAAGTTGGTTTCCATTCTCATTCACGTCGGTTGCAATGAGCAGCTTTTTTTGAAGAGTGTGATTGTTATGTAAATTAAGTGAAAGTTAATAGTCATTGTTCCAAAACTGTGGCCTCAGTTGGGCGATTTGAACTAGAAGGATAAATTAGTTTGCAAAGAGGAGAGGCAGAAAGAGATATTCACATGTTGTGCAGTGTGTGTGTGTGTGTGTGTGTGTTTGCCTTAGTTTATCTGTCCCTTCATCTCTGCCTCCTTCTCTTTGTCTTATGGTGTTATGAAGGGACATAGCCAACACTCTTCATCAGTAATTCACTGCACTTTATTCCACCACTGCTGTCACTGGGAGGCAATACACACACACTGCCAGATTCCCACACAGAGATAGTGGGCTAAATGGACACTATAGTGGCACAAGTGGAAGCATGTATTATCTCAAAGGGGGTCTGTTGCACCAGTCCCTCTGACACACAAACATTTGCGTACTTGCACGTGCGCGCACACACACACACACACACAAACACACACACAGCCAGACACACAGATATGCTGTGGCTGCCAGATAGTGCACCCTTGTAGGCTTGGTACAGAGCCTGGATCTGTCTCCCACCCTGCTATACCCCTATTAGAGCTGACAGCTGCCAAATAATGTCCCTTGGCCAGGGCCGGTTTGTGTTCATGCATACTAGCCTCTCATCCACTTACATGAGTGTGTTTACGTGTGTATAACCTCACATAGAAAGAGCGTTTTTAACCATAATATTCACAAATAGAGATATATTACCTAAAATATGTGTTTTGGCAAAGTATTAATTTCAGCCTTAGCTCAGAGGCAGACATTTTTTTAACAGACCAGCACAGCACATGCTGGGTCAACAGCAAACAACCGTAGTGGTAATCTCTGGTGAAGACTAGGATGAAAAACATTGTTTTCACAACACAAATATTAAGCAAAACAAAATAATTAGTAGTTTTAGAAAATGAGAACTGCGTATCAATATTATGCCCTTTGGGACTTGAAACTTTTTATACAAAAGCAGTTTTTAGTTTGTTTATCATGTCTCATAAAGAGAAGCCTGAATTAAGGTCACGGTAAGCTGTCCGTCATTAGTGCTCCTCTCATCTCCATTTCATAACAAAAATGTTCCAGAAATTATAATAAAGATCGTGGGCGAGTTTGATTCACAATATCTTTGCTTCATAGATTTATAGACCATGGTGCCTGGGTTGAGCAGTAAAATAATGATAAAATGAACAAATTCAAAGCCAGCGTGCTGGAAGTCACATGAACCAGTTACTGGCAGGATCCCAGCGCTGAGGCTGTAGCGTTGCTAAAGATGATGTCACAGAAAATACCATATGTCAACCTCTGAGTCACTGCCTGCACTCATTATTTTTGGGCCGTCTTTATTTTAGAAACAACAAAACACACACACACACACACACACACAAAGATTCACTCTCCTCAAGGGATTCGTTCTCAAACATTCATCAGTGTGACGCACACATAACCCACGCATGAATACACCTACACTCAGACACACATTTGTCAGCAGAATATTTATCATCCTGTGCAGCCTTTGACAGTATTGGTGGTACACAGGTACTCAGTACGCTGTGATCCCGCCCTCATCCATCATTACACTGAGATAGACAGAACGTTATTGATCTGTTTTATCAGATATCTATCAATGTCTAAAGCACTCATTAGGAAAGCCCATTGAGGACATCCTCACAGGGGCCCATCCAGTAGAATAGATACAGTAGATGTATGCAGATGTTAACTAATCGACCATTATTTCAACCAACATCTGGCTGTTTTTGACTTTTTCTTTGTGCCACTTTCGTATTTCAAATTGAGACTTTTTAGGCATGCATGTGCATAAAGTGTCCTTTATTTTGTATATTGAAAAGAGTTTTCCATAATTCATAGTGGTAGACTCTGCATCTTGAATTACATTTATTGTATGGCTGAATATAACAGTACCTTGAACCTAACCTTGGACGCAGACAGTGAGATCGACATTCCAACCATCCATCCTTTTGACACGGACAATGGGATCAATTCATCCTTTTATGCCTTTTATGGATGCACCCATATGGGCCCAACACGCAAGCTGCATATGTCATGTACTGTAAACGTCATGCTATGGTCAGGGCAGCATTGATACATTAGCAATGCCAGAGCACTCTATCCTCAGCGCACTGTGACAGGCTCTGGTAAATGGTGTTAGCGGTATGTGAACTGCAGAGTTAAGTGACCTTGGATTACGGCCGCGGGCGCGCCGGACACATGGCGCTGGCATGGCCAGAGTGGTGGTCATCCGCTCAGGGAGCTATTTGCTCAGTTTCGGGAAGGTGAGACACAGAGACTGCAGGATGAATAGATGAATGGAACATCTTAACTCTGCTCATTTTGGATGCAGTTGACATGAGCGATTGGCAGCTCTGCGTCTCCCTTGTGGGTGCTATTAGTGGATAAGAGGATGCAGCTGGTCAGCCAGCAATGTGAACTGTCAACGGACACCAAACAGTTTGAGTGGACACTCAGGGATGCCTGATGCTTGAGTACACATCTACAGATCTTATTTGAGGTTAGATTAATGATTCAATCATTTTTAATGCGGTTGAATGGAACTATTCACTTTAAGACAATTAATTGATGAGGGCCCTATATTTTTTCCAAATCAATATGTGAACAGAACACACTCACACTGAATCAAAACCATCATGTCGGTGTGCTAAATATGAAGCTGCAGGCAGCCGATGATTAGCTTTGCTCAGGATAAAGTCTGGAAACGAAGGTAGACAAACCAAAATCCCAACTACCAGATTCCCTGAGGTTGTCAGACAATCAGTGACGACTCCACGAAGTTCCTGTACTCGGCCAAGAAAGGTTAATCATCTTAAGAGGAACTGCTCAAGGATTTTTGTTTTCTTCCGACGGAGCCAGGCTAGCTGTTTCCTGCCGTTTCCTGGCTTTCTGCGAGGCTAAGCTCACCTGCTGCTGGCTGTAACTTCATATTTGGCGGAAGGTTATTAGAGTGATATTGTTCTTCTCAACTAACTTTCAGCAAGAAAGTGAATAATCTTATATCCAAAAAGTATTCCTTTAAAACAGCCACTGAAACTTTTGCATTTTTCAACAATCTTTATACATTCTGGGTCAGAACTAGCTGCATTTCTAAGGTTTCAGACTCCACCCACCAGAGGTTTAACAGCAGTCTCATACTGCAGCAAGTGGGTGATTGAGATTTTTTGGCTTTACTTTTGGGGGAGCTGTCATGTCCATATTTATACAGTCTGTTATAACCCTGCGTTATCTTTTCTTTCTTGTTGCCCTTAATCTCCAAAGACTCAACCAACGTTGTGTGATCACTGTAGCTGTTTTGTTCACACTGTTAAAACAAAACAGCTCAGTGCTAATCTGTTTGACGCAGTACAATAAAATTGATGCAATGCAATGTAATGTAACAGAAAGCAACACTATGAAGAGCTTTGCAATGCAGCGCAACAGAAGTGGGAGCCAGGAGTCAACCTGTGTTTAGCTCACAACATTCGCTCAAGCACAGATATTCCCTTCACACTGCATTCAGCTCAAAGTTCAGCCTTGACATCAAAGCTATGCGCAATATGTAGTTTGTCACACACACACACACACACACACAAACACTTACAGAGAGTGCAAGGACACTCTGACAATGCGGTTTAATACACTAATGGATAAGCAAGTCACACAGCCAAATCTTGCTCCTCATTCGTCAAGGAATCCAACACACTCACACACATGTACAATACGTTCGATCGTGGCTTTCCCCGTGACATGAGTGAGTGTGTACCTGCAGGGTGGGTCATATCAATGACTGTAATCTATCAACCTGTCCGACTTGACTGCTTCTAATTCCTACCACACACACACACACACACACACACACACACACACACACACACACACACACACACACACACACACACGTCTCTCTCTCTCTCTTCCTCCCTCCATTTTCTTCCACATCATCTTTCAGTTTTTCCTCAGAAGTGTTGAAGTGGTCCATTTCATTTGAGCCACTTTCACTTTTGAACTCCTTATTCTTGGCAGACTCTTGTTCATCACTTAACCTCATTTGTCCGGGGTTTAAAATGCTTTCACAAATGTTATTCCAAAGGGCACAAAGGAAACAACGACGCATTTTCAATCATTTGGCAACCTCCATGAGATGGTGTTGATCATTTCCAAGACTTTTTCTTCCTATGTCTATCTCTACCACTTCCTGCTTGTCCTGTCTTTCTCCCCAATCACTACATACTGTATATGCCTTCAGCAGACAATAACCATGATTCATATTGACTTTAATGTACTTACATTATATGATTCTCATAAAAGAAGCCTGCTGAGAAAACATTCAATCAATTTCCATGACTTTGATGTCCCGTACTGACAAACAGACATTCCCGGGAAGTGGCGAGAAGAGACGTGAAACGAGGGGAGGATAGATTTAATAGAGTGATGGTATAAAGAAATGAACTCGCTCAGTCCACTCTTTTGATAAAATGTCAATTAACCAATCTATTTAACTGGTTAATCTCAATCTCTTTTCCCAAGCTTTCTATTTTGCTCAAATTCTCTCTCTCTCTCTCTCTCTCTCTCTCTCTCTCTCTCTCTCTCTCTCTCTCTCTCTCTCTCTCTCTCACACACACACACACTTTCAGCCCCTGCTTGTTTTCTCCTGTAGTCGGCTTGTTTCTCTTTTTAATGGCTCTCTAACTCTGACGACTATCTCCCATCCCTCTACATTCATTTTATGTCCACCGCTCTTTCCTCATCTCCCACTCTCCCATTCTCTATTTATTTCTTTGTCTCCCCTTATCTCCGGTGCCTCCTGACTCTCTCGCCCGCTCTCGTCCTCTATGTTACGTGTGCTGTTTAGCTGCGCTTAGCTTCACCTGTCAGCTTGGATCAGGGCTGTGGAGCAGCAACATGACAAACTGCCCTCTGATTCACTACACACACACAGACACACACATGAGCACACACACTTGTAGCGTCTTCTCAGAAAAATCCCCCCACCCCCTCTTTTTCCCTATCTCTGTGTCTTTCACTGGCTTGTTGCTTTGACTTGATACATGGCTTCGGCTTGCAGTTACACACAGGCCTGTCTTTGTACAAACAACTTGAAATGAATACACTTTAGTATTTTTGGCCAATTGGTTTATTGGTCAATTCATCTAGGTGTGAAAACAGACTCCAAAATGTGTTCCTGGATTGTGACTAGAAACAGCAACAAATGTAGCTTGTGGTAACAATGAGTGTATTATCGCAGATGATGTGTGGCTGATTATGCATGTTTGTTAGAGAAAAATCGAAATTAAATGAATTGTTGTTGTTGAAATTGATAAGAACGTGTGTTGGGTTGTAAAGAGAATGAAACAGCTCATGAATTTACCCGGCAGGGTGGGTCTAATGAAAGATGATAACCATGCATCATGGACACATTAAGTACTTGGAAGTAAAAGTCAGGATATCGCAGCTGCTGCTGCTTTGAATTTGTCTCTTGCAACTTTGCAAGGGTAACCTAATGGAAGGGAAACAACTCTTTAAGTCATGAGCACAGGGGTGGCACCCCAGCAATTGTCCAAAAACTAAGTCTGAGCAGTTGTTTTTTAAGTCAATTACACACAAACACACTATCAATACCATGTTTTTATATAAATAACACATTCATGGTGTCCTAAGGTCTCAGGGGCACAGAGGTCATTCTCTGCTATGGGCTTACTAGGAAGTGAAAAACTTCCATGTATAGGCTTGGTTAATATGTTTGTACGTCTTTGAATTACCAACAGCAGACCCCTGTTTGAAAGCTGAACAGATTGTATGCTGTGGATTATTGTGTGGAAGCTGCTCTTTATCTTATTCATCCACGACAAAACATGCAAAGTGCCCCAAATGCAGAATAGGCTTCTGCTTGATTTCCGACACAAGTAATAAAAGAAGAATAGAAACGTTTCCAGTGTACGAACTCTGTCTTGGAGCTGGTTTGTGGGTTTTACAGTCTGACACACCATTACGCAGATGGCTTATAAAGGTATAAATATAACATTCAGAGCATAACTATTGCCTCCACGGGACGGCTTGCAGTTAACAGAGTCAACAGTGGAAACAACAGTGGAAACAACAGTGTTGACGTGAGGGGGAACCGGAGCGCCGGGTTCTACGCTTCTGTGACGATGCCTCAGTCAGGACGGCGTTGCAGCAGTAAGCGCAGAGCAGTGGCAGTCAGATAGCCAGTGGGGCGCGCTCACGTGCACCAGCATGCACTAAAAGGCACACAAGGCCAGTCCAGCCATGTCAACGAAACACAGAGAAGCTTTGATAACAGCACACACACACACACACACACACACACACACACACACACACACACACACACAGAGTGATTTAAATATCGGCTCAGGGAAACATTACCCCAATATATATTTATATTGTTTTTTTTACTGCTATAATAATTATCTGAATCTCCCATAAAGAATCTCTGCCAATTCAATCTAGGTCGGAGTCTAAACTATGTACGTATACACTATGTTGCTGGTATGAAATAAAAAATGAAAACATGAAAACAGGCAGCCATGCAGGGAGAAAGAGCCTTGATTGGGAAGTCTTAGAAAGGTTCCTATAGCTCTCACACAAAGGCAGGGCCATACATCTACTTAATGGCTGGAGATATTAGCATGAGCTAAGCTGGTGAGATAGTCATCACTTAGAGGAAAGAGGAAGGTAGAGATGGAGGGAGGGAGGGAGACAGACTAAGAGGGGATGAGAACAGCAGAAGGTGGTTTATTATATGTTGAGCGGTTGTGTATTCATACTGATGAAGGTAAACACACACACACACACACACAGACTGTGGCCTCTGCATGCAAACACGCTGGACTGCATTATTTCACGAAATGTTGCCCACTACCAAATTTCAAAATACAGGTTAGCCACATTTCTAGTGTCAGATGTATTGGCAACCAGATATTATCTAGTACATGGACTATTACTAAACAATAACCGTAATTATAATTCAATATGTGTGTAATGTTAATAGATGCTGATGCAAAAACATTAAGGCAAAAGAGCATATTATTTTCAACAATGATAAGTTGAGAAACATTCAAACCTTTCATCTACAAGTCCATATCTTGTATTCCGTGTGAACGAATAGCTACGATTTACACGATAAGAAACAACTAAATTGGTGATCAACAGAAGAAAAAGCGTGCATATGAATACAAACATGCATGTGGTCCCGATTAAAGATACCCTGTGGAGTTTTTTTTCTAAACAAACAATCATTTACCTCAGCAAAACACATTTTGTGCATCCTTAAGGCTGGAAAAAAAAAAGAAATTCCACATAATATCAGCTAAGATATGATTTTTGGAAGAATTTGAAAACAACGTTGTTTACATCCGTGTTTCTTTGCTCGTAATCTCTTCACAGCCTTTTGTTGGCGCATTGCTACGTTATACTTGGCACGTTACCACCGGCAACTGTCAATCATTGGAATAGCGTAAAAAACAAGTGCAGGACTGTGTGTGTATGTGTGTATGCAGTTACAGGAACTTGTGTCAGGTGCATCGTGGTACCTATACGCATGTTATCTTGCAGTGTGCAGTACATGACACGTTGACTCCTGATACGTATTGAAACACACACATACACACACACACAACATATAGTATAGAGAAGGAGAGAGAGAGAGAGAGAGAGAGAGAGATCACATTGGGTTACTGTTGTGGTTTGCTACATTCAAAAGCACATTGTTAAGGCACACGATGATGATGGAAAACTACAAATCCCTACGTCACCACCGTGCCATTAAACAACAGCTTCTTCCTGCTCACAATCCGTAGTGTTCTGAGTGTGATGCCGACTTCTTTGCTCCGTTTTCCAGAGAGCTCTAAGAAATGTCGGAGGGCTGTCAACAGGCCTCAAGTGGTTTTGAAACTTTTTGTATTTTCGAGCGTCTTCCACTGCTGGAGATGGAAGCAAGACGAAGGAATGTAAAAAGACAAGCCAGCAAGCAAAATATGGGGGGGGGGGGGGGGGGGGGCAATTGCAGCCCAAAAGGCCACGTCAGTTTGCATTGTGGGATGCCAGAGCTCTGCAATGACAAATTGCCTTCACTTTGTCACGATGATGGTGTTCAACAAAACACTGACCATTTGTTATATACTGACACAATATAAATGCTTGCTTAATCTTTGTTTATATTTATCTGTTCAGGATGTCTATTGATTTCCCCTCTCACTGAATAAGAGGCAGGAATAAACATAATCAAGCTAAACAAAACATTTTAATACATCATTTTCAGTCAGATTTTCTTGCTCTCTACGACTAATAATGCTTCCCGACAACATCCACAATGTATATAAATTCATTAAATAGTAGCTCTGCTTTTTCCATGGAGGGAACAAGGCAGCTGTGTCCTGAAAACAAAATTCATACCTTACAGCTGTAATGCAGAATGAACGGTCAAAGCAGCTTTTGTTTGATTGCTGTTGAATAAACCCAAAAATTATTTATTTGGGAACACATACATCACTTTTGCTACTCTCTGACATATAACTTTGAAGCCTTGTAGCATGTAATTTACTTCTATCTCTTCAATCTTTCTGTCACTTTTCACAGTCAGTTGACCAATACATTTTCAAACATCCTTTTTCCCTTCTTGTCGTGGCATGACAGAATATTAAACTCTTGCCAACACGAGTTGTGGGTGCATAAGGTGGCTATCCCAGCTGGTATTGCTTACTCATGTTTTCTAACTGAAACCATTGAACATCTGGTTTGCTGTCTGCAGCCTTTCTGCCGATATATATATGCAGCACACAGGGCGATCCTCCCCTCCCTTAAGATGTATCACATCATTTGAACAAAAGCAGCAGGGAGGGGAGGAAGCATGGCTTGAATGTAAATGTCCCTTTACATTTCACAGTGGTTCATAGGAGAGGAGGGAAGGATAGGTTGATGAATGAGTGGGCAAGGGATTGGATTGAGGAAGTTGGCTTAGGAGAAACGAAGGTTATACAAGAGGAAATGAGAGGAAAGAAGAAAGAGAGCCACATAGATGGCGTGGCAGGAGGAGTCACACTGAAAGCAAGAAGATGAGGACACATGAGGGCTGCCTGCTCATTATGAGAGAACCAGAGGCCACTCCAAGACTTCCTGTCTGCATCATTTATTCTACTCCTAATGTTTATGAAAGACAGAATAACAAAGTTAAGTCTAAAGGAAAGAGGATTTCTTATACGTGTCTCAGCCCTCAGTCTTCCTCAGGGTTCCCCAATGGCTGAAATGTGTAAGTTGCGTCAGCTGCTGGGAGTTAAAGTCTGTCAAGAATACATATTGTGTACTTATGGCTTTGTGTTTGTGAAAAGTAAAAAGCTCCTGGCATGAGAAAACAATAGGAGGATTCCACAGAGATCCAGCTGGCAGCAAAACACAATATATTCATTATATGATCATTTACATTACATCTCGTAGGGCAGACACGTGTAATTATGGTTTGATTGGAGCTTTAATTGACTCTCAACTATAAACGGGCCCATATGGCCTGAAAATTGAGGAAAAACACATTAGAAATAGATTGTAAAGGACTCAGGAGTATGCTAAAGTAAGTAGCTAGAATTAACTGTATACATCTATGGGATACTTACTTAACCCTCCTATTACCTTCAAATTTACTAACATCTTTTACCCTTGGGGTCAATTTGACCCCAGCAACTTAAACCTTCAGAAAATTATTAGAGTTAATATTGTTTCCCAAGTTTGAGTGTCAGGTACTTTATGTTTGTTTGTTGACTACCTAAATAGCCCTTTAAATAAATAAAAATACCCCCCCCCCTCCCCTGATACATCCAGAATATTCGCGACTATGGCGAAATATGCAGATCACCATTAAAATCTCACTGATTGACCTAAAATTGGAAAGAGATATATTTTTGGTGTTTTAATGGCTTTATATTATGTCTAAGTACATATTTTTTATATCTATATTATTTGGAATGAAAATAAAATTCTGTTATCAAGAATAGTAACATGGATTATGTTCGGGGTCAATTTGACCCCAGGAAAAACAAACACAATTCATGTAAGGTTTATGTAAGGTTAGGGCCCTAAAACTTTCTGAAGATTATACAATTGTTTGTTATAGTGACCTCAATATCATCCAAAACAACCAGAACCAATGTGTGTAACATGTTGATATTTCTAATATGTTTTACAGTGAAAAACAGCTTGGGGTCAAATTGACCCCGAAGAACACCGATGCATACAAGTTGTGTACAGGAAATTGAAAAAATATCTTCTTGTTCATTTTATGTTTACCCAGTTGTCCCCAATAAATTAGGAAAAGTCATGAAATATGAAGCAAAAAAAATTATGTCAATAATTTATTTAGAGACGTTAAACATTGAATGGGGTCAAATTGACCCCAAAGGTAATAGGAGGGTTAAAACATTTGGAGGTACATAGTGGATAATTCAGGTAAATACATGAGAAAAATAATGTTGCCTCACAATCATGGGATGACAATTTTGAGTCAAAAGAGTGTGGACTGATCTCCTGGATGACACATGACCTAGTTTGTCATTTAGCGCCCCAGACTTCTTGGCTAATATCATGAAACGCACATCCCTGCATTAGTTTGCATTCTCATGTTTCAACTCAATTAATCATTCTGTCAATTCACAACCTGTCTCTTTACTCGAAAAAAAACAACAAAAAAAACAATAGTCATTAAGGCAGGCTGTTTTTTTATTCAAGGGAACCTGGTGACAAAGCGTCGTCACCGTCTGGTTGTCAGTGCTGGCTGTGCCTTAAAGTCAGAGGCTCCAATACGGTTTGAGAAAATATCTTTTACAATATCTTATTCATGATTGTAAAAACGTATCAAAGTGAAAAGAACACCATGTCCCTTTTCCACTTTCCTCCTAGATTTTGCAAACCGACCTACATTCTCTTCTCATCTCCCTCGTTATTTTATCTTTTGTGTTCTCTATTTCCATCCGAAACGTTCTCTGTTTCCCCACAAAATCTCTCACCTGTTGACCGGTGTTATGTAACCGTGTTTCTGTGCCTCGGTGCTCCACTTCGGTAAGGAGATTAAGGCTGTGTGTGGTTGAGCATGGGTTTAGTGGTTATGGGGACCCACAGTAACCAATGTTTTTATTCCTTCGCTGAGGACAGAGCAGGAATGAACAGCGTACATGAAGTGACTTTGGTTCCTGGAGCAATAGATGAACTCTAGAGTGCTTGTTTCACATTAGCCACTGTGTAACTCGACAGTCTTAACATTAATGGGGTTTTTTGGCCATTATACCTGAGTGGACGTTCTTTAGTGTGGTAACCAC
This sequence comes from Cottus gobio, assembly GCA_023566465.1. Lineage (NCBI taxonomy): Eukaryota > Metazoa > Chordata > Actinopteri > Perciformes > Cottidae > Cottus > Cottus gobio. The sequence continues at coordinate 14,665,071 of CM042232.1, read as the reverse complement.
TGCCAACGCTCTCATAATCACAGCAGACAATGTCCTCAGGGGTTGAATCCGCACTAATGCATCAGTGCTTTGTGTTTTAGTAAAGTAAATGGACATTTTAAAAAGGAAAGAGAAAGTGCTAATAACTCATTGGTTATGACAACAGTTGGCACTGTGGAAAGTAGTAGAGGTTATACTTGTCATACGACTTAAACTACCTGCATTAATATCAAACGAATGTTTTGGGCCACTTGGGGGCCGTGTTTACAAACTGTAAACACGACATTTTGTCTCCTCATAAGGTTGCTCATTTCTGTTAGTGTGCGTTTGAAATGTTATGCTAACTGGGTCAATGGGTTTATCCGAGCTTTTCACAAAACATATGCACGTCTTCAAGCAACACGTGAAAGTGTTAAAAAAAAAGATGAGAGAGACTTTTAAACAGTCAGTGAAGCATGTTAGCATGTTATGCATGAATAACTCATAAAACCTGCAAATAAGTTGGCATGTTTGCACTTATGGTTTCTGGCGGTTGTATTTACGCTTCAAAAATCTAAAAGTGGTGTTCATTTGTGAAGATTATCTTGCCGAAGTAAACTTGTAAGCAGTGTTTCTGAGACAGGATCTAATTAATTCATCGGTGAGTCCAAGTGGACGCTTGTGCCAGATTTGAAGAAAATACCTCCAGGTGTTTCTGAGATACCGCATTCACAAGAATGGACGGACAGAAACAGAATACAGGAATATGTAATATAAAAATGTATAAGGCTCTTTGAAAACTAATGTAATGTAAAAAAACAAATCAACATGAGAGTATATGTAGGGTGTTCACCCTACATATACTCTCCACACATGCAAATGTCAGAAAAAACCTTTTCCCTTTCCACTTGCCAATTATTTTCAAATGGCTTAACACACTGCAGCCTTAGTATATCCCAGACATGTGGTATTCTTTTCAAGATTATGCTCCTGGTGCACCCATTCTGTCCAGTTTTGGCCTTTTGGATGTTCCCAGGCCAGGATCTGCAGTATAAAGAGCATTTCACATCTCTGTTTGCTCCCTCAGAGCAACCTGAAAGCCTGAGGGCATCGGAGTCTAACCATCATTTGTTGAAGGGTGGTCGCTCTAATAACCAGTAGCATCGGGTAAAAATAGCTGTTTACAGCGGATTAGACTATTCAATTTAGCATTTAGACAAGCATTGTTGTTCAAACATTGTTTGAAACATAAGGACACAATATGGTCATTGACGTAAAGGCACCAGGTGTTTCTACAGCTGCAGCTGTGAATCGATATCACTCAACTGAATCGCCGCTCTTCAGTGTTACATTAACACGTAATGTGGGGTTAGAAACCAAAGGGGTCAGGCGGGCTGGGGCGTTCAAGAGGAGGAGAGCAGAAGAGGGGATAGGAGGGAAAGAAAGGAGAGCAGGGGAAGAAGTGTAAAACGGGGATGAAGATGATGGATTGAAAGAGCGATGACTGGAGAGAGGGAGGAGTGGAAGGATGAGATGAGTTGTGTTTTTACCATCATTGCTGTCATGTAGAGATGAGGTATCTCGCCTCCCCTGTCATTTTCTGTCGACTCTGTTATTTCACAGTGGCCCATTGAGGATGCTATATTGTTTTCACTGCAGCTCAAGGACAGGAAATCACAATCTATTTTCCTCTTTTTCTCCCTTGTCCACCTATTTGGCTATTATTCTCTCCTTCTGTCCCCCATGTAGCATCCGTGTTGCATCACGAAGACATTGAAAACGTTGATACAGCATCGGTATAATTAGAACACATATTGACTGTGTCACTGCTGCCAAATGAGAATGTGCGTATGTGTGTGTTTGTGCAGTACGACTCAAATTCAGACTAATGACCCTGAGAGCAATCATGATGCAAGAGGCATTTTAGTCACCAAGTTAAACATTTTATTTGTTGAACTCTTGCATCTAGTGATAAAACAACAACAACAACAACAAAAACATGGGTGTCTCAACAATGTTTTGTCACACCTATATTTGGTCTTATTAGTATTTGGTGAAATGATTACACCACAAAAGTGCATGATTCATAAATAAAGACAGCACTTGGCACAACACTGCCATCATTGTGACCAACTGAAAAAAAGATTAAAATTGGAAAGAGTTGACAGTCAGAGTATTAGAAAGCCGGGCACATCTCCAGTGATGATGGGAGCCTTCCAAAGTACTTAGAAAGATGCAGGTGAAATATTGAATTTCATATTTGCTGTAGACTCAACAGACAGCACAGTGGCTCTTGTGTACTATGATGACAGTGTCATCACGCGTTGTCACTGCAGGCCTGAATCATGATTGACTTTCGTTATAGCTCAGGCACTGTGTTATTAATCCCTAGTGCAAAGAACAAACACAACCCTGTGCAGAACACAGATAGCAGAGATACACTCTGCAGATGTTTTCTGTAAAGCTCACAGGCGTTTGTGTCATGTTTCAATATAATAAAACACTTCAAGTGACACGCCTCTTTGTGGTTGAAAACCCGCCTGTCCTAGTATAACACACAACATAAGGTAAACTATGTTGTTGTTGTTATTGTGGCTGTTACCGTGTATTGTTAGTCTGAGAATAAGCATGTGTGTGGTCAGGAGGTGGGGGGTTCAAGGGAGTCGAGCAGACGACAAAATTAAATAGGGGCGCGCTTTCGACTGTAGACCCTGAACCCACCACAATCTCATTAATCATGTGACATGTTACACACACCAACATGCAGAATAAACCCGCTGTGGAACGCATGGCTAAACCAGAAACACAGATAATCTACATTTAAAATGATTACTGTAAATGATCTATTCATTAATTGGAAATGGGAAATTAGATCCTGCCAGTTGCTTTATGGGTTACTCACACTGTAATACATTCAGCCGTTTGAATTATTTCAGTTTTGCATTCTGGGTCAATTTTGGGTGAACGGCAACAATAGTGTGGTGTTTTGTTTCTGACAACAGAGCAATCAGAATTTTAAATGACACTGATTTAATATTCTCAGTGTCATGGGCATATACTGATTTAGACCCTTTGCAACCAAGAAACAAAGTGAGCAAATAAGAACAAATATGTATCTGAAACAAAGTTAAAATATTCAATCAAATATGTAAGGAACAGCAGTGAAATAAGTACTCAAATATTTTGCTGAAGTAAAAGTAGCAGCACCACAGTGGAGGCATTAAGTTATTCATATATAATTGTATTTAATTAAAAGTGCAGCAATGTAATAACATCAAAATTATGATTATTGATGTGTACGTCTACATCACCGTAATGTTGCAGCGTAGTGCATAGCGTGATAACTGAGAGAATATAAGAACTGGAAAAACATAACACTTTCTTGTTTAATCTTAATTTTGTACTTTCTCTCTTTGTCTCCTCTCTCTCTCTCTCTCTCTCTCTCTCTCTCTCTCTCTCGGCTGGTGTGAGAGGAAGATGAATAACCCGTCTTTTTGGCCCAAAAGGTCTCAACATATACAGGCACTGCACTCTGCAGCTTGTCGTTACAAGTTTGTGCGTGTTATTGTGCGTGTAGATGAAGATTTGTGTCTGAGTGTGTGCGCTTGCTGGTGATAGTGTAGAACAAAACAGGTTGAATAGTTTGAAGGCCCATGCAGGGAAATCTTTAAACTTTGGGAAAGAAATGGGGCTGAGAGAAGAGAATAAATGAAGAGAGAGAGAGAGAGAGGAGAGAAACAGAGCATGTTCGAGACAAAGAGAGACCAACGGGGAATGAGACAAGCATACGAATATGAAAGCAAACAGAACATGAACGAGGATGATGATGGTAAGAGATGAAAGTACAGAGCAAAGTAAAGAAGTGAAATCCTCCTTGCTGTGCCATCCTTTTCCCCCTTCTGGGTTTCCCCTCATCCACACTATTGTTTCATCTCCGTCCCTGCACAACGCTGAAGATGTTCGGCGGTTTGGGCGATACTAGCGAGCAGGTAATTATTTTGTGGACTATAAAGAGAAGGAATGGGTGGATATGACCGGATAGGGATGGATGGTGAAGGCTGAAGGAAAAGAGGGAGGGGAAGATGGATGTCAAAGGGGATGGATCTCTTTCTCCTGTTTAATCTCTGTGTTTAAGTTTAAGCTTTCCTGTGGGTGCGATGGTGTTTAGAGATTAGAGCTGAGATGTGATTACTAAGGCAACGAGCCACGGTGGGTAGAGGACGAGAAGGGAAGGATAGAGAGGAAAGCAAGAGAGAGAGAACAACAACAGCAACAACAATACACACTTACAGCCACATCTAATAAATAAGATCTGTGTTGTCTCATTAGCAACAGCGATGTCATCATCTGCAGATATATGATGATGAGAACAGCAATAAAACGTCTTTCATTTTTATGCAATCTCCCCTGTAGTGGCATAAACTGCTCCAAAAAGACAGTTATGAGTCAATGGTACTTGCTTTGAATAAATTGCAAACCTATTGACCCGTTAGCGACCAAGCTAACACATACGCTGTCAGTTGGACGTTCTTTGGCCTAGGGATGTACGTATGTATGTATTTACAAAACCATTTGTGATTGACACATTACAAACAGTTAAAAGCTAATTGAACACAATATGTTCATATTCAAGCTGAATATATGGGGCGACTGTGGCTCAGTGGTTAGCAGGTCCGACTTTCAATCAGAGGATCGGCGGTTCGATCCCCGGCTCTGCTAGTCCATATCGATGTGTCCTTGAGCAAGACACTTAACCCTAATTGCTCACCGTTGCTGTGTCTACTGTATAGCATGTAAGTAAAAGCGTCAGCTAAACGAAAATGTAATCTATACACATTCATTTGCAAACACTAATTATTTGAACAGTAGGATACTTTACTTTCTTCAGGTGACAGTATGTCTACCTGAAGAAAATGGTTCAGTATTCTTCTCCCCTCTGACTGAAATATATTAAAAAGATGAGAAAGAAACAGAAGGTTGAAGGGCAGATTGCAAAGAAATGAAGATATGCATAATGGCTGAGAATGGTGAGATGGTGATGAATAGAAATGAGATGGACGGATGGACAAAAAGATGTACAGATAGATTTTAAAATGTTGAGTCAGTGGTGAGACCGAGGAGCAGGAGAAAGAGAGATGACCAGCTATACAGCACACAGGGAGCGATAATGCTGGCTGCTGTGCGCGCTTCAGCAAACAGCGACACGTAAGCAGTTGATTTTCTGTCAAGGCGACTTGGAGCCAGCGTCAATCCACACTGGGACAAGACCATTACCAGGATCACTGGAGTGAAAATGGAGCCCATGTTGGACGGCCTGTTCCCAACCTCCATGTAGACTATACACACAAACGTACACAGTCCGAGAGAGGCTCACAGTAACACACACTATCTCCAGTTCAGTTAGCAAAACATCGTTAGACTGAATGTAGACAGGGATGTAGTCACACACTTTAACAATGGAGCCTCCCACAAGCCTCCTACCGTGCCTTCAAATTAGAAAGTCAAAAAGGACACAGATCCTTGTCAACAGCCCACAGCCGTGATAAAAATAAAACCTCTCATTATGAAGTTATCACACTTCACTTATCTGTAATTTGTCCTCTTTTCAAACATTAAGTGGCATGTGGTGTTTAAGCTACATATGGTAGATATCTGGTAGGCTAATTTGGGTGTTTTGGCTTTGATGAAATTCTGATATAAATATCACACGGAAGAAGAAGGATGGGTGCTTTGGCAAGTAACTAAAATAGAAGAGAGGAGGCAACTGGGATTTTGCAATGTTGGTGTTTAATGTAAGTAGGTGGGAAGAAAGGGAAGATGTGGGAAAGGTTAAAGGGTATGTTTGGTATTTTTCAACATGAAACCTATTGTTTCTGTGTCTAAGTAACTAATGGGGACAATCATTTTTGATATTGGTCCAGTAGAGGAAGAAGGCTACAGACAGCAGCCACTAAATGGGCTGCAATGTTCAACGTTCACTAAAAGTGCTTGTTTTTGCAATGTTGCCGTACGACATCGCTGGAAACTTAGAGTTGAAGCAAGGGGGTGCTGAGTGCAGTTATCAATGAAGATAAAAGAATAAGCTGATTTCAGCAATGTGGATGTTAAAGTGAGATTTAAAAACAAGACTTCTCCACAGAAGACTGAATCAAGCAAAAGGTAAAAGGTGCAAAAATGTTTAATTACTCTATTAGGTTCATTACATTAAGTTGTCAGGGTCCGGGTTAAAAATACCAACATTAGCCTCCCCTGTAAAGAATCTGTTGTGCTTTTGGTGGGTAAAAAAATGTGCCTTTAAATACAGGAAATTAGTGTGAATTTAATGCATTTACATTTCATTGTAATTCTCCATTTGCTCGAGTTAGTGGATGGCCAAGTGACGTTTCTCACACACACTGTCAGAAGAGAAGTGTGACCGCAATTTTGATTATATTTTGTCCTACATTTTATCTATTCTCAATGCCTTTATGGCCTCAATGCCTGAGGTAAATCACTTTAAATTGCCTTGCTGATGAAAGGTGCTAAAGAAAAAAAAGTCGCAGTGCCTTTGCAATTTTTTATGCACTTCACTGGGAGCATGATGTATGAATATGCAAAATCTCCTGCTATCTGCATGCACACTCTTCTGTGTGATGTCTGTTACATCTTTAATACACGAGGACACAGAAGAAAATGAGAGAACGCAGAAGATGAGATGAAGAAACAGGAGGAGAAATAACAAATTGGTGGACTGGACGAGGGAGAAAGAGGAAGAAATGGAGACAGAAAACGTGTGGTGGAGTCACTGCAGCAACAGTTGAGCGGAGGAACTTCCGGGCTCTGCAGCAATCTGTCTCTCTGAGCTCCACTGCACTGAGGTGTGGTGCGGAGTTACAATCATAAGACAACCGACACAGCAGCGGCTATCGGACATGCATGTGAAGACATGTCTTTGTCAATGTACACAGAAGTGCAGAGTAGCCTCCTAATTATATAAGGAGGTACTTATACACTTGCTTACAGTTAATTCCTCCACTGCCTGGCACGATGTATTATAATACAATATTAAATACATCTGCAAAACACTCATGATCAAGGTTTTCTGATTTCTATTTCATTTAATTAAATATTTTTTCATATTATTTCTCTATGATTGTATTGCTACAAAATAAATGGGACCAACCTTTGCAGTGACTGGATTATATTTAGTTTGCTAACTATGATTTATGATTTTTTTTTCTATATTAACTGTACATCTAACTATAAAGCAAAAATCAGTGAGTGGACGAGCCATCTCAGCGACGCAGCGAGCAGCGACGCAGCGAGCAGCGACGCAGCGAGCAGCGACGCAGCGAGCAGCGACGCAGCGGGCCAATCAACCGGCCCGCTCCAAATGGACACGCGATCCGAGCGGGCACTGCACTACTGCACTTTATTGATTGGTCACATGTGAACAAGATATGTAGGTCAAGACAACAACGACAAACCGACCATATTTCAGATTAAACAAACCGGTTTGGTCGGATGTATAAAAACACACTGAACTGTCATCCTCCAGCGCTGCTTCTCCGAGCTGTTACTTAACCTCAACTTTGCTTTTTTAACTGGTTAAATGTATTTAACTTTAATCCTTTATTCAGATGAAGAAGGTACAACAAGTAAAATGCATCAAAGAAAACTTCAGGCTGGTGCATGAAAGCCAGCAGTCGGCTGAGAGCTAAGCCTGTGTTAAAGTGCTGAAAATGAGTGCGTATGTTTAATCACATTTACAGTAAAACTGCCAAAGATCACTCTGGCCTTCATTTTAAAGAGCATTTTATTGGCAAAAGGAAGCATGAAGTGAAGTCAGTAATGAAATGTTTAGGTTGCTAATATATATATATATATATATATATATATATATATATTCATTATTCTGCCCTCGTTTTATTTGAGTGCACTTTGGTCGGGTCAAAGTTTGTATTGTATACTGCTGCAGCCTGAAAGAGGTCATTGGGTCAAGATGAAGCATGGAAGAGGATGAGGAGGAGGAGGAGGAGGAGGAGGAGGAGGAGGAAGTGAGCTCACCAAGCCTCACTGCTTTAGTCATAAACACAATAACACAAACTCTTTTTAATGCAAGGAAAGTACAAAAATCACTCCAATAATAGAGGTGTCATCAGCACTGAAGCCCGAAGACACGTTCTACATCAACGACAAGTTTCATTGTGAAGTCATGTTGAAGAATTGTTTGATCTGTTTCGTGTCATTTTACGTTTGATATTTTAATAGATTTTTTTTTTTTGGCTTGCAGTACCTGAAAACGTTTGGTCGAAATGAAAAAGCAACTAAACCCCACATCATCAGTTTGTACCACCCCGCTGGCCTTGATGCAAAATCTTAATTTGGACTGCACACCTCACCATAAAATGCTCGATTCATCCGGCCACTGCTGTAACAGTTTCAGGGAAGCAGAGCCGTGTGCACATGTGTATCTCTTGGCTCTAAACACCTGTCAGAGCCGATGATGGAAAGCGCCACCGCGGCCCAACAATAAAGGAAATAGAAAGCGTTGTTGATGAAACACAATACAGTAGATGAAAAGAATGGCCGATGGGAATGGTTGTTTCTATCCCAGGTGGGTCATTCAATCGCATGTGCCCTTGAACATGTGGCATTTCAGTAGAATAACTTATGATAAGTGGTGTGTGTGTGTGTGTCAGCAGGAATATTGCTCTATTAACAGATTGAGGTATCAAGTGGTCACTTGTTCTCCCAAACAAAAGCACAAGGGGCAATCTAGCGCCGTAATGTGTCGCCATAATCACTGTGACATTCAAGACATGATCAGCCGTGTTAACAAGGTCACCGATGAAGGTGACAAATACAATGCTTGGTATGAGTAATCCTTCTGCACTTGTACGTGCATAACACATGAGCAGTTGCTTGCATGATTAGTGATGCGAATTCATAAGGGTCCTTGTAATTAAGCACAATTGTGTTCTCCATCAACGTTATGCTTTGCATGTTGCTATTCTTTTCAAATTACAATTTTTCACACCCTTCCTGTTCCCGGCTCTACTCATTCAAAGTGACGCAGACAGAATCCCTAAACATACACAAACATTTGACCATATTACAACACAGAATACCTTTCAAGATCCTGCTCACATGGGCTTTACTTTTGGTACTTTAAGTGTAACTTGGCTGATAATACTTGGGTAAGAAATGATTTCTTCCACCACTTCCTGGTATTTGGTGGTTGCATGTATTTTTTGATTGTGCAAAAGACAGCCTGTGCTTATTCGGTGCTTCTTACACTGGCATTGATTCATGCCTGGCATTTAGATTATGTATGCAGTTGGCGGTTAAGTGTTATTTTATTGTCTTTAAAGTGCTTTATGCACCAGAAGCAGTGTTTTGAGTTATGCTGTGCAAGGGTATTTGTATAGTTCGATGTTATGAAGGTGTATGTGCCAAATATGTATTGGCCAACAGCTTAATTGCAACTGGAACTGATTATTACAGCTCCAGATTACATGTTGGTCTCACGTCAGCACATTGCTGCTCCGGGCTTTTTGGCACCTTGACGACATGTTAGCTGAGCTGGTTTCGACCAATTTGCCTGAATGATAAAAAAGGGGCAGCTTTCAACATTTGTGGTCGAATTAACCTGTTTACTACCTGAAAGGTCCTTGTGTACATCCTCCCTCTATGTTCACTCTCCACCAAAATGATGAGCTGAACTGTCGTTACTTTAAAAAAAAAAAACTTGATCGGGCCCATTAATTCTCACAGCTGAATCCCGTATCAAAGGATATGATTCATTTTTAATTTAGCTTTGCAGCAGTTTCCACACAACAGACGCAGCAGCAGACAGACTGAGAGCAAAAACAAAAACACAAACAGCCGCTTGGGAGGAGAAGCAGTGGGACGGGGGAGGGGTGGGGAGCAGTCTTATAATGAGAGGGTTATGCGTGTGTGTGTGTGTGTGTGTGTGTGTGCGTGTGTGTGTGCACATGTGTGTTTGGGGCTATACATCATTGCACCGCTGCCTGTTATGATTGCCTGACCCAGGGTTTTAGCGCATTACCACCTTAACAGTTTTGTGGCTGGATTTATTCGTTGAGTGCACAGACACAAACACACACACACACACACACACATGTTTACACACACAGCCACAACACTTTCTTGCTCACAACTGGGTGAAAGTGTCTCGCCGTCAAATGTATGCAGGTTGAGAATTCATTTTAAAATGAGGATGTTTTTTGGGGGGATTTGACCTGGACTCATCCAGTCTGCACAGAGATACAACGTGTTTCTGTTTCTCAGACACAATCCAAAATCGTGACTTAGCAATTGGGGTCTCAAACGGAATGGGTTTTGTGATATTTATATTTTAGGTGAAAACCAACAATCAGCGGTTTCTTTCTATTTTGTCCGGGAACATCATCTCTCTTCCCATTGTGTCTCAGTACGCTCAGGAAATCACACAATTTGAGGTAAGGGTACTCTTTTTTCCTACTGTTTTCAACTCTGTTAGTGTTGTCTATTTGCTTACACTTGTATCACTTCACCGACTCTGTGTGCAGAATGTGTGTTTAGGCTGAACACACTCTCTCTGTCAGCGAGACCGTGCTGATCCGACAACATTTTTAATAGAAAAACAATCATGACGGGAATAACTAACCATTTATCAGTCATGAAATCACATTTCTCACTCAGTCTACCCACACCATAATCCCCCAAAATCTTTCCCAGAATATCTCAGGGAGACCTGCTTTTCCCCAGACCCACAGAACACATATGGATTATTAAACTCTGATGAAAACTGATTATCTGTAAGCAATGAGAAGGTTGAAATCTTCCAACAACTGGTCAGAAAGATCTTCTAAGTACCTTCAAATAGGCTTTTAATACGATTTAATAACCCCAACACCAAAGCAGTTTAAACTAAACTTTAAGTTCCATCCTAAAAGGAGCCGAGCTTAGTCCAAAGGTGTTAAAACAAGCCCTCAAGAGTGAAAATGTCTTCTAAGCAAGTTTTGAAAGACTCCATAATCATTATTCATGCAGCCCGGCCATGAAGCTAACCAGCCATCCACAGCTCTCAGTGGCAAATCAGCTAAGCCCTTCACTCATCAGCACCTCCTTCTCTCTTTTGTAACTTTCTCCCTTCCTCATTTTATCGCTCCCTTCCTCATGCTCCAGTGGACTGTCCTTTAACAGGCTCCTCAATCTCACCAACACAGCGCTTAGCCCAGTCGTCATTGCCTTTGTTTCCCCAACGTAGCCTTTCTCCCATTTCCCTGTTCTGTCCTTCCCTTTACTTTTCACATAGCTTTTGTCTTTTGCATTTTAGATATTAAAATATCTCTGTGTCGTCTCGCACGCACCTAAACTTCACCTGCAGCTGCAATTAGCTCCTCACAGGACGCTTGTTGGTCTGAGCCACTGTGGTTTGAACACAAACGCATCACTCGACAAGATGGATGTCCATGTGATCTACGATTATCGTGGGATCAAGGTAACAACCCCCCTTGCCCCACTGCTAGTTTGTGATTTGCTTGAGGCAGCATGACCACATACCCAGCCCATCTAAGGGTGCCAAATTGTCTGATTTGTATGTTTTTTTGTATCAGGTTTTCTTCATACCCACCGTATTCAACTGTGATGTGTAATGTGTTTTATGACTCTGATCAAGGCACCAATCTGACACACATTGGTCTGACAATTAAGTTGTTCTTAATACTACAACAGTGAGTCACAATTTCAGCCAGTCAGAGGACTGGGGGAAGGTCATTTCATATTTGCGAATACGTAAATATGATTAGGGACAAATGTGTTGCTTTGATTGCTCAAATAAAAGTGTTCTCTTCATGATTGCTCCTTAACTAACAGCTTGATTTTAAAGAGGACTGGTAATAACAATATATTTCCATCAGCTATCTTATTTTGTTTCATTGGGAAAATGTTTCTATCCAGCAAGGTCAAAGTAAACGTTAAGTGCAGAGTGTCCTGCTGATTGGAGGCATTCACATGTCACTTCTGAGAAACTTCAAGAACGATGCTAAATATCTTTTGACATGTATATGACCTGTATGTGATGAAGACAGCCAACCACATTTCAGAGATTTCTCCCAAAAAATCCCTTGTTTCAAGTACAAAGTGCCACACATAATTGTTTGATTCAGTAGAGAAAATAGGCTAAGAGCTGCAGCCTTCATTGTGTTTTGGGTGGCTCAGTGAAGTATAACAGTAATGCGTGCTGATGTCCACCGCTGTCCTCCTCTTCCTCATCCTCCTCCTTTTCTCATCCTGCCCTGGAAGGTTGAGAGGGGGTCTGGTAATGACAGGGTTTTAAAGGAGCCCCCATGGCCCGACTCTTAACACCCGGTGGGGTGGTCGTCACACCCACACTCTGTCTCCATCTCTTCCTCTTCCTCTTCCTCTCCCCCTCACACACACAAACACACAACCCTGTTCTCTACACTAGAATTAGCCGTTGGCTGCACTCCAGTCAGATCCGCTCAATATTCCACCCTTCCAAAAAACCACCCTCACCCATCTCATTGTTCACTGGAGGCCACACATTGCCACAGTCATAGTTGTGTCACAGCAATCAATCACCCATCAATGTGAAACCGCTACACTGATACAGAGAAAACACCACACAACTGCACAGTAATTTCCCCCAAACTGCTCCCCTACTAAAAAAATCTCCATCTAAAATCTCCATCCATTTCCCACATCCCTGACCTCCAGCCGGTCCTCTCTCTCTCTATCTCTGTTGCATACAAACATCACACCCATTATCACCTCTCTGTGATTCAGTCACTTGATTCATTACCCAGCTGGTGACCTTCTCACACATATGCATAAACACGTCCATTTACACATGCAGGAAATTACACACGTACATGCATAAACACATGAATATACTGAGAAGATTTCATATTATTGTTTTTGTTAATTTATTTGTTTACATTTACTAACCCCATTCACTCTCTATTACTTTGAAAATGAAGGTAGCAGCTTGTTCATTGTCTGTCTGGGAGTTTAGTGGAGAGTCAATATTAGCTTGGTCGCTGCATCAGCGTCGCCAGATGTCCGATAATTATTGTATTCGTAGGATAATTTTGCCCTCCGTCTGATGCACAATCAATAATGTCCAAAAGTGCCATCATGTACAATAATGTATCCATTCTGTGACGCTGACAATTAGTGGTTGGTTTTAGTCTGCACTGTCTCATTGGAGAAACTGCGTTAGCTTGGTGCAGGGGCTGCAGGTGTGGAGAAGACCTTAGCCTGTACTAAAAGAGAAGAGTGCCAGTAAATGTCTGCAAGCTAAATCACAGTGTCTCATTTTTTTGTTCTATTTCTACCATTGATTAATAAGAAATGCCATTGCTTTGTCCTGAAGTAATATGTTACATATGCCACTGTAGCCAGATGTTGCTTTTGTTGAGCACTGGCCTGATTGAGGGCCACTCAGCTGGCTAGCCCGTTGGAAAAATGTTTGTTTCTCCCAATGGCCAATCCAACACTGACAACCCAAGCCAAAGAAGAACTCAAACGGTGAGTCTATGGGACAAATTAATGGGACCTTTATTCCCCCATTGATGGGTATCCAAGGTACCAGATGCCACTCCTTATTTTATCCCCTCATCCCAAACAACATAAAGCTGGAAAATATTAATATAATGAGCAATCTATTGATCTAAAACTTGATTCTTGAAAATGTAAAACATATGTGTTGTATAGTCTCAATATAAACATTTAGACATTTAAGAAAACAGAACGCTTCTTACAAATATTTTTCAATGAGCTGATTGAAGAAATCTTTCCAGCAAGCCAGCCAGCAATTCAAGATAATCATATGAAACTAAACGCATCAATATCATAATGATTGTTGGCAACATCTACATCATTATCATTGCCATCATAATGTATTACCCTGCTGATAATTACCACATCTATCATCTACATATTAATCCCCACCCCCTTTTGTGCCCAACGTCATCCATACATCCACCTTTCTCAGTTCATACCTGGAGTTGGTCATGTCCGTCTGTCCTCCCTGACTCTTCTCCAGCCCGAGCTTGGTGAAAATCCCGACCAACACCATGATGGCCACCACTCCACAGATAATATACACGATCATGTGGGTCCGATCCTTGTCCGGTTCCTCTTGGACCTCTGTGACGGGTTCCGCCGGCTTGCCGGTGTTTGCCCATACGGGTGTGTCATAGTTGGAACAGGAAGTCTGGTCCAAACTGTGGATTTTGAACTGGCAGCAGAAACGGTAGAAGCAGGAGCCGCAGCAGAACAGGTAGATACCTGCGTTACAGTTGAAAGGCGGGTCCCACTGGCCCATGACATCATAGTAACCCCAGCAACGGTTACCGTTGGAGGGAGCCGTTTTGTCCTCCGAATCTGGTGTCGGGGTTGCCAGCGCGGCCTCGGGAATCATGGAAGGGTCTGTTGTCTGGTTGTCGGTAGAGACCTGTGCAGACGCCTGACCTGACGGCCAAGACTTCAGTCCGCCAAGAGAGGTCAAACCCAGCAGAATGGCCAGCGAGAAGCTAACCAAGAGTGGATGCACGGAGGTAGCCATCTTGGTCTTACTCCAGTATCTTGTGGCTCAATGCCAATGTGGAAGTTTTAGTGATAGTAAAGCTTCTGGGTTTAAAAAAAGAAAAGAAATTGAGAATTATATATCCTTCTTATCCAGATCTTCAAATTATAGTCATTGGATGAAAATGTGAGCTTTTTAGGTATGAGAAATCATTGAGATAAAAGTTTTAGTCTACATGCATGCCGGGAAGAAATAAAACATTCACTTTGTTTCTGTGGGAGTTATTAACGCACACAGTTACAGAGGGATAAATTGCCGTCAAGGGACAGAGGAACAAGTGAGTGAAAAAAAATCAATCTCACATCTCAACAGGAGGGAGTTCCTTGTGAGCAGGCACTCACATGCACAGACACACCACAGTCCCTTGCTGTTTACAGTATGTGTTTATCAAAGCAGATACATATTCAAAAAATCAGGAAATGTCACCTTTCACAAAGCCATACGTCATCAGCAGACAGCAGAGGCGGTTGTAGACAAACTCAAATCCGGTGGCTTGGAGGGAGTGTAGTTTAGGAGGGCTTGTTACCTACGAAGGAACTTGCCTCTGGCATTTCCTGCACTAAGCTCCCCTGTTGAGTGGTTGAATAATCCGTGAAAAGTGAGAACTCTTGGTTCCTGACGACGTCTGCAGAAAAAGAAGGCGGATTCCTCTCAAACTTGCAGATAGTCACAGGCTTCCACATGAAAGGCTTTTTACTCTTGAGACGGACTCATATTCCTGAGTGGATAACAACTCTAATGCTCAACGCTGGAGTCAAATTAGTTCTGATGTCCTGGAAATACTCTGACCAGAGTGCAGGGTTTTCCTCTGGAGCTTAACTGGCATCTATCATCCCCCTACTCTCAATGTCACTGTTCAAAGGGAGCTTTTTTATCTTTGTGGTGGGCATCTTTTTCGCTGCCACCTTGCTCCAGTGTGGTGAACGTTACTCCCTCCTTGAGATGTGTAGATCCAGCCTTTATGAGGGATATTAAATATTGAGCTTTTATTTTGTAAAGATTGCGCAGGATATTTCCTTCCTATTTCCAGCCAAAGACCCAACAGGTAACAACAGCTGAGCAGTGTTCTTTAAAACATTGCTCCAGGCTCTCGTCAAGCTGAAATCCTTTGATGATTACAGTCCAAAAGCTTTTGCACCTGAGGCGTGTTTTCTCTCATGCACACATACACAAACACACACGCACACACACGCTCTCTCTCACACACACACACACACACACATTTTCAGAAACAGCTCAAATCCCCCTGGTGACAGTGCTCTGTCAGTGTCAGTCTGAAGCTTTTAAGCGAGGCAGAAGAAGTCCAATGGCTTTTTTTGTCCTCGTGGTGTGCGGCTCCTGTTGCTGCTGCGTGGATCCCCGGGTCTCTCACAGACCCGGGACACCAGCTGGGTGATCGAGCTGTCAGCCTGCTCAGTCCTGCCCTACAAGTGCTAAGACTTGAGGTGGGAGGGGAGGGGTTCTGATGTTGTGACACTGAATCTCTGATCTTAATGTCTTAGCGTTGCTGCATCCACGACACAAGAGAAGCTGTAAAAATGAGATGCTGGGATGGCTTGACCAGAGTGGAGTGTCCCACCAAATGGATCCTGGCTTTGACGGTTTTGTCTCTCCTTCCTTGTTTTGCTTTTGGCTCAGTTTTTGATTATCCCGCTTTGTTTACTCTCTGATCATAATCTCCCTCTAAGCTGTCTTTGATATTTTTGCCTCTTTTTTTCCCCCACAACTTACCTCCCCCTTTTCCTCTCAGCTCGAGCCGGGCTGTGCAGGGCTTTTGTCGTTGCGGAGGAAATACCGGCGCGGGGTCACAGAGCCCGTGGACTGCCCTCTGCACTTTCAGTGTCGCACTTGTGAAAGCCTCATTGGAATAATACTCTCCCAGCCCATGCGGAGGACCGAGACAAGTGGAGATGCGACAGCCAAACAGCCGTGTGGCAATGAGGGCAGATCAAAAAAATATCCTGTTTTCAAAAGAAGCCCCCTTGGAAATATAGGACTGCCTGCAGCAGAAGCTCTTTGTTGTTCAACAACTCAGTTGCCTTTTTTCAAAATGTTCCATTTGCATCAATGTATTTTTTTTTGTCTTTTCCCCCCCTCTGATAAAAAAAGAAACAAAAGAAAATTCTCAAAGCATTACTATGCAACAGTTTTTAGTCAAATCATCTCCCAATTTTTCATGCAATTGATTTTGCTGTCAATTCAGTCCTTCTCCGGCTGCAGCTTCTTTGAAAACAGTCATAATTTGATATATATGTATAGGAATTTTATATATATATCATATGTATGTGTTTTCACTGGTGCTCTGCTTGTGGGATGCTCCAAACAGAAATGGGACGAGAAAGGAGAAGCAATGAAATGCTTCTTTCTTTTTTTTATTCCATCCTCTCCCTTTGTTGTTGCTTCTTCATCAGTGTGTATTCCTTATGTCCTCGCTGCCTCGGGTCTGCTCAGTGCGTCTTTATCCCGTCCGCTGGTGATGCTCGCGCTGCTGCTACTACTGCTGCTCTCTGACAATGTACACTACACTCTCTCTCTCTCTCTCTCTCTCTCTCTCACTCCTCCCTCTTCAACTCACTCCTCCCCCCTCTCTCTCTCTCTCTCTCACACACACGTATGTCTTTTGTGCGTAAACGAGTGCAGCTCCAGCCTGCTGACTCTCCCTTTCACTCGCCTCTGTCACTGACACTTTTTTCCCAGTTGTGTCCCACGTTCTTCTTTTCTTTTTTGGCTCTCAACTACCAAACATACATGTTCCTTTCATGTTAGCTGTCATCTGTTGATTTATTTTGTATCCATTCATGTCAGGTTACCTGCTGTCTGACAAACCTTTTCAGTGTGCATGCACGATGCATGTTTTGGTGTGTGTCTCTGTGTGTGTCCGTGCCTGTGCGTAATTACTGATACCTTTGCACATCCCAGTCTTTGTGGGAGCGTGCCTGGAACATGTGTGATGCTGCAGTCTATAAGGACTGATTTAGAGAAGGGGAGAGAGAGAGGAGTGGATGGAGGGTGAGAAAGAGGGAAGGAGGAAGGAAGAGTGATATAAACAGAAAGGAAGGGGGAGGCAGGAAGAGAAGGAGGGCAGGAGAGAAGAGTGGAGCGGAGCAGCTGCCAAAGAGAGGGCTTGACAGAGAGGAGCTGGGGAGCGAAAGAGGAGAGGAATTATCGCAGGGAAGGGAGGGGGATTAAGAAACATGGGGAAAGCGACTGGAATAGGAACTGACAGAGGAATAGTGTGAG
Source organism: Cottus gobio (assembly GCA_023566465.1). Taxonomy (NCBI): domain Eukaryota; kingdom Metazoa; phylum Chordata; class Actinopteri; order Perciformes; family Cottidae; genus Cottus; species Cottus gobio. Next base: position 14,647,274 of record CM042232.1, on the reverse strand, counting down.
GAAGAGAGGGGATAGAAAGGTGATGCAGACAGGTAGGAGGGGGCAAAGCAACGTTATCTTGAAGATAAGTGGCATATTAGACTTGCATAGAAAGAGAGAGGCAATAGTCATCAGTCAAGGCCTCAGAAAATTCCCAGGAAATTGACTGATATAGAGATTGAGACGCAAAATGTTATGAATTTTGAATAATCGCAGATAATAATGTCGAGTGTGAACTAGATTTTGAAGACGCAGAAGAAGTAGTGCCTCTGGGTCTGACCATGAACCGGGCAAACCTCATCAGAAAATACTGAGAGAAAAAAAAAGCAGCGACGGAAACGTTGCTTAATATTTAATTCTGTTTTTAAATGGCGAGCTTTATATTCATCTTAAATATTCATTTTTCAAGCTTCTTTTTTTTTGCATAAAAGCTTGAGGCTTTTCTTTCATTTCCATGTCACCCTCTCCTTTTTTATCTTTTTGTATTTTTTTCACACACTATCCGCAAACTCATGCATTTGAGCCACACTGTCTTACTTCTTTTGTTGTTGTTTTTGCTGCAAGTACCCCCAGCTCATCTTCCCTTGCTGTTTGTACTCTGTCCAAACCTCTCGCCCTAAATTTGCTTAAAATCGTTGGCAGAGTGCATCGGGAAGTGTGTCAAGAAATGCACGTACACACTTAGAAAAGCACACAAACATTGCATGCCGACACAGTGCCGTGACTTCACCACCAATCAGCTAATCCTCCTCCTTCCCGCAGTCTGACATTAAAGTGTCCTCAGCACATTCCCCCTAATGGAAAGCAGGTCATTAATTAAGAGATAGAAATAAAAGTTGTGGTGAATAAAGACTGGTTTCCCACCATCAGAAAAAGCAGGACGCTGCCTCTCAATGCTCCGAGAAGCCGTGAGACGGGGGAGCGAAGGGTGTTGGCTGAAAATCAAGATGGAAAGGAAAGAGGGATGAGATGGATGAGAGGAGGCGTCCTAGGGGAGAGATGGAGAGATGGAGGGTAGAGAGCGCAGATTGAATGGGTGATCTGTCTTAAATCATCTCTCTCTCTCTCTCTCTCTCTCTCTCTCTCTCTCTCTCTCTCTCTCTCTCTCTCTCTGCTTGGTTGTGGTCTAATAGCACATTTTCCACTCTCAGTTGCTGTTGCAGTCTTTCTCTGGCACATCTCATGCAACAGTATATGGATATTTAGGGTTGTAACCTAAAAAGTACTATCTGCATCTCAAAAGTATCTGTTCGGATTTATATTTCATATTCGGATTTATAAAGTACCAGAATGTTATATTATTATGCCTTTAACCACATAATCATTATTTCTATATTACAGATGAAAATTTATAAAAAATATAATTGTCTAAATATTTAGTGAAAGCACCAGGGGCCTCATTTATAAAACCTTGCGTAGGATTTGCGCCAGCAGTGGCGTACGGATGAAACATAGGACGTGCGTACGCACAGAAATATTCGGACTTATAAAACCGTGCGCACGCACGTCCTACGCAGTTTTCCCTTAATAAATCACAATCAATTCTAAATGCAGCGCAGCTTTTGCGGCTTCATGTCACGCCCATAGTTGCCCATATATAGTCTGTGGAACGCCCATAAATTAATATTCATCGATTGCGAAATCATGGCAAACACTGAGAGGAAAACGAAGAAACGTAACTTCACTCAGTGTGAAGTCGAAATAATCATTGGCGAGGTGGAAAGGAGAAGTAAAATGCTTTTTGGAGGGCACAGTATGGGCATTACTAATGCCAAAAAGGCACTTGAGTGGCAAAAGGTTGCAGAGGCCGTGAACGCTGCAGCCTCACAACCTCGGACCGTGGCCGAAATAAAGAAAAAATGGTCTGACATCAAAGTGGATGCAAAAAAGCGTTTAGCGCGCCATCGCCAAAGTGTGTCTGCCACGGGTGGGGAAAGGGGACACCGGAGCTGTCCCCTCTTGATGAGAGACTGGCGGCAATGATTGGGGAATCGCTATTGAGTGGAGTGGTGACTGAGGCGGAGGGGGACACTGACGCACCAGATGACACGGCTAAGTGGAATAAGTAAAATGAATGCAGTCAAGTCACATGTATGTAGGCTACACAATTACAGTTTATTCATGGTATTTTATTACCGTCCATTTGATTGCATCTGACAAGCAACAGCTGTGTTTTGAGGATGAATTGCATAACATATGTTGCAGAACATATTTCACTTTTCTTTTTGAAAATGTGTTAATTTGCATTTCTGTTTGTTTTACACTGCAGATCGATCAAACGGGTGTTCGTGTTATTTATGAGAGGCAGTATTGGCATTTCTTTTACACAACAGTCTAGTTTTACACACTTTCACACACGTTTGCGTGTTTCTTGCATTTGCCGACGGTTCTCATTTCACCCGTTTTTGTGCGTACGCATGGGTCCGAGCTTGCGTGAAGGACCGCACATTTTTCCGTCAAGTTTGCTTTTTATAAATACCAATTATTGCGTAGAGAGCGGCGTACGCCTTCTTTTGTGCGTACGCAACGTTTATAAATGAGGCCCCAGTAGTCAGTCCTACAATATTGGAACATAGTTATATTGTAAAAGATATTGTGGTATTTGATGTTGTCCATATCACCCAGCCTAGCTTTAACGTTTCTATTGTTTAATACTCTTTACAGACATGTATGCCACAAATACATATTTTGCAAAAATAATATTTTACACATTGAGCAATTTGAAAATGCACACATGTATGCACTCTAATACACACTGTACAACTGTGCATACACAACTTCTAAAAGAAACCTGTTGGTAAAGGTAAAAACAACATCATGGTTTGTGTTGAAAAAAATGAAGTTAAAACATAACACAACAACTGTACTACAACCAACGCGTCTCCAGTTGCTTTGCCTGAATGAAAAATTAAAAACGTCCATATCCAACAAATCTGTGGTTTGCAGAAACGTACAATGCCAAAAAAATGTATCTTGCCACAGGGCGGCTGAGAAGATGTGCTGCAACGTTTATGTGACAATCTGGTGACAGGTTGGTTGGGGGAGGGGGAGTCAGCAGATATTACTGCAAAGAATCTGATGTCGTTCATAGCTGGAAAATGTATTCCTATTCATTTACATCCCTAATATGTATTATTTATTTTGACACTTGCGTATTCTATCAAAAAATAAGGTGACTGTATCCAGCAGATTTGCACATTCTCTAAACCTTTTCTTTCCACTTCTCTTGCTGCATTTGTCACCTCTCCCCCTTCCCTGGTACTTATCTCCTTTCTTTTGTTCCATGACCTTCTTTTCTCCTCTACTTGCTTCTCACCTTCCTCCCCTCTTCTTCACCTCCTTTCCTCTTTCATTAAATCTTAAATAAACTAAAGAGGACGAGCATGTTAGGTTTCCTCAAAACCAACCTCAATCAACCTCTTCATCTTAGTCACCTGCTGCCACTTCAAACCACATCCCCTCGTTACCTTCACTTTATCCTTCTCTCAGTCTTACTCTCTCCCCTTATCTTCCCATGCTCTCATCTAACTGTGTCACATTGTCTCTCGTATTCCAGTATATGTGTCGAGCCACGCCTGTCACTCCCACTCTTTTTGTCTCGCTCTGTGTCGCTTCCTCACGCCATCAGTCCCGAACTCTCTGACTGTCACTCAGTATAGATTAGTTCAGGGTGGAGATCATGTGAGTGTAACTCAGACAAGGCCATGAAAGATTACAGAGTAAGTAAAAGAGGAATGATGAAGGAATCCAAAATAATGGAAGGCTTTGAAAACAAAATAGAGTAATTTAAGAGAAAGTGAAAATCTGAAAGCAATGAAATATATACAAACCACAAAAAAAAGAGAGAGAAAATTAAGTGATTAAGGAATATGTTGATATCTATAGGGTTGATGGATGTTTGCGGTTGTAGCAGTGCTTCTTTGTTTTTGATTCACTGCACTGTTCAGCGCCGGGTGGCCTTAGAGTTGCAGTTTTTTCTAATAGCAAAAAGAGGTCCAATTGTGGTCAATGAAAAAATGACCCTACTTCGACTTGATTTATTATCTCAGTAAACATTTAGTTCATGAAAGGTTATTGTAACATTTTGGTCACCTACAATTGTCTTATTCAGAGATCAATTGTTCTCGGCTCCACCCTCTCATGTCAGTTCAGGTTGAAAAAAATCAAGATGGCAACCGCCAAAGAGTCAAGATCGAAATGGCTTAATAGCCCAGATGGCAACAGTTAGAAAACAAGATGGCAACAGCCAAAGAGTCAAGATCGAAATGGCTTAATAGCCCAGATGGCAACAGTTAGAAAACAAGATGGCAACAGCCAAAGAGTCAAGAAAGCAATGGCCAAAAAGCCCAGATGGTAACGGACAAAAAACAAGTCGGCAACAGCCAAAGAAAACAAGATGGTAACGGACAAAAAATCAAGGTAACAACAAACAAAAAAAAAGAAGTGGCAATGGACAAAAAGCCAAGGTGGCAACGGTCAAAAAACTAAGTGACAACGGACAAAAAAATCAAGATGGCAAAGACCAATAAACAAGATGGGAATGACCTAAAACAAGAACAGCCCAGAAACAAAATGCTAATCTCAATGCTTCAAAACAGCAGTCCACAACATCACGGTCACCACGTCCACTTCTGTTTATTCGACTCCTGTACAGAACGTTGTGACCTTTGTCTGTGATAAGTGCATATAAATACATGTTACTTACTTATTTATTTACTTACTTACTTACTTATTTACTTGTTTGCTTAATTGCTTGCTTACTTACTTACTTCTTATATAGAGTCTTTGTTCAGCTCTGTCCCAAGCTGATGCTTTCCCAAAACCTTGTCCTTGACTGCAAGGGTCAGACATCGTATACCTGCAATTGATTCGAAGCTAGCACACACACAAATGAATACTTTCACACATACCTAAGCACAAACACTCACCCACAAACAAAAGATATTGTGTTCCCTAGAGGATGATCAAGACAGAGTTTAATGGCATGGAATTTATTGTTATGCCCTATGCTGTAATAAGGTGTGTTTGTGTCCTGTGTGTGTGTGTGTGTGTGTGTGTGTGTCTCTGTAGCTTTATTTTATTGATATTATTTCTCTGACCATGACATTCTTTTTTTACACCAAGAAGACCAAAGCACTGCATTGAAATCAAACGTGCTGCTGTCTCCCCAATTCTACCAATTTGGTTGTCGTTAAGTGCAGTCTGAGGGGGTCACATTGCCCAAACTCGTTGCCCAAACAATCAACAATCATGTGTTTTGCATTTTGAACTGTTCTTCAGTCCCACATGGCTGCCTTTAAAAGATTTGTTATAAACTGTGGTGAGATTGTTTTTCTACATTTAAATGTTGAGACTGTTGTGATATACAACTGAATCTCACTGCAGAACAGGCTGTTAGACTGCATCTTCCCTGATATCTCAGTAGTTGTGGAATTGGACAAAGTAATGCTTCCTTCCTCTCATTTGTGAACATTGTTTGAATGATGGTAAATGGAGAAAACCACTGTTCAGTGTGAGTCGCCGCGTCATGACAATATCAAAATTCTGTAACGAGATATTTCAAAGCATTTCAGGGTGTTTTTAAGTATGAGTGCAGGATGAAAATAAAACAAAAACCCACCAAATGATAACACATTCAGATAAAGTTCCTTGAGAAGATGATGAGGTAAAAGCTGCTAATACCAGAAACTAACCAGAAAGAGATCGCAGTTACAGTAGAAAGTTTACTAAGAGAGTGTAAATCTCAACATTGACTGTTTTTTCATTCTGTCCATTTCACATTACTGAGAAACACTGTAAAATAATCATCTAAAACATGCTTTTTGGTGGATTGTGCTGCCGAATTATAGGAGACGCTTGGACAGATTCAGAAAAGATGATGAATGGTATTCCTACATTTCATCAGTAAAACAGATACAGACACCAGCTCAATTCCGCAGTTAATGTTTTGACTGCTGTCAAGTAAAACAACGTGTGATATAATGGGAGTCTAATCCGGTCTTCTAGCAAAGAACTTCATATACACACTGCCCCACTATAACATATTGATGCAACTCTTAGGAAATTGCCCAATACTCTTTTGAAAACAGACCGTTGTTGTCCGGTCTGGGGTCCTCTCAATTACAAGGTAGCCACACCCAAAAGCATACCCTGGTTTATGGTATTTTCTACTCTAATTGGAACCACAATTTACTAAATGAACATCATGCTGTATTGAAGTTGACTTGAAACTAGTGATTAAGACCATAAACTCATGTTGACAACGTTTACTGAGAAGTAGGGTCATTTTCTCATAGCCTTCCGTACAATCTGACTTATTTTAGCAACCAGAGGATTCGCCCCCTGATGGCCATTAGAGAGAATGCAGGTTTACGGCTTTCCTTTTTAGGTTTCTGCTTGGCTGCAGTTTTATATTTAACGGACAGTTTTCATAGTGGAATTGTTAAGTTCAAACCTTGTGCGATCGCGTGCATAGAAGTCCAGGATTCAATTAGTTATATTTAAAAAGTATTTAATAAAAAGATGATGATGAACAGAATATAGTTCCCGGCCGGGGGTGTCTCGCTTCAGGCAGTCCACAGGCTACTTACAGTCGTGCTGTAAGCAGTTAGCTGTCTGTGGGATTCACGAGAAGGAATATTCACCCCGTACAAATGTTCGCGCAAGTTGTTAAACACTCTCATTCGCTGGTTAGTTTCCCAGCATGCAAGATAACATAGCAATAACATAGCATGCTAATGGCTAAACCGCTGCACAGGGGCGGAGTCCTACTCAGGTAAACAGTCCTACCTCCTGGTAGCTTTCTCCGTATTCTTCTGCCCTCCTGCACTTAAAATAGTCCCTTCTTACGCCATGCTTGTTACAACCTCACCACATGCAACCTCCATTTATCTATGCCCTCCATCTTTAATGTATTCCATTCACACCTGAACCATTTCACAGTAACATAAAACCCACAGTGTTTTTCTACTATGCTACAAAACACATCTTCATAATTAATGTTCCATATTAATTATTATTATTATCCTTTATAAGTATTGTAATTTAAACAGATTCTTTATATACATGTGCAAGTTAAAATAAACTATTACAACTCTACAGTATCAATCCTCTCATCCAAATCTCAGCAAATGTCCAAACTACCACCCACCACTGACCATCAACGGTGTGGACATTGAGCGAGTCAGCAGCACCAAATTCCTGGGGGTGGACATCAGCGAGGACCTCTCCTGGACAGCCAACACTTCATCGCTGGCAAAGAAGGCACAGAGGCGGCTCTACTTCCTCCACAAGCTGAGGAAAGCAGGAAGCCCCCCATCCATCATGTGCACCTTCTACCGTGGCACCATTGAGAGCATCCTGACCAGCAGCATCACTGTGTGGGGCGGAAGCTGCACGGACTACAACAGGAAAGCCCTGCAGCGCATAGTGAATGCAGCTGGACGGATCATTGGTGCCTCACTCCCCCCCCTCCCCTCCCTGCAGGACATATATGACACCCGCCTCACCCGCAAAGTGACCATGATTGTGAGCGACTCCTGCCACCCCTCACACGGTCTCTTCAGCCTCCTGCCCTCCGGTAGGAGATACCGGAGCCTCCGGGCTCGCACCACCAGGCTGTCCAGCAGCTTCATCCACCAGGCTGTCAGGAAGCTGAACTCTCTCCCCACCCTCCCACTCCGTCCTCTTTAGACACACATGTCTAAATGCTGCTGAACTCTGTCTGACTGCTGCTAACATACATAGTCATTCACAGTTCCACATGTATGTTATTTATGTTGTTATAACTGCTTATATGTTTCTCTCTTTTTCTTAATTTTTAAAAAAACCTTTTTGCACTTTATTATTATTATTATTATTATTCACTTATTCACTTTGTTGGACAGAAGAGAAACGTACTTTCGATCTTTTGTATGTTTGCACATGTAAAAAATTGACATTAAAGCTGACTTTGACTTTGACTTTGAACTATTACTTGAAAGTAAGGTCACTGAAACTTACATCACATAGGTTTTTCTGCAACCCCAATACATCTTGGGTAGGAATTAGCTTACAATGTCTGGCAGTGTAGAATTACAGCCAAATACAAATATGTGTCTAATATTATCTCAAAGGTTAAAGATAAGAATGAAAAGGTTATTGAAAGTAACGCTGTCTCACTGGAGCTGCTACGCCGCTTTCATCGTTGCAGCTCTCTTAAAAATAAAAGTTTAATTTGCAGATGGATCCCCCCACCCCCACCCCCACCCTCCATTCCCCATGTGGGCCAGCTGGGTCTAATTCCCATCTGTGGCACTTTTTGTACTGCGATCCCTCTTTGTCTGTAACCCTCTCAGCTTTCCCTCTTCTTTCATCAAAAGAAGGCACACAAAGATCTCACCCTGTCTGTTCCTTGTGTCAGACAGAAAAAAAGGCCCGCTGTGAAAGAAGAGCCGCGCTGCAACCGCTCTGTCAGACAATCTGGGTCAGAAGAAAACGATCTATCTTAAATGTCCTGTTGTATTTCATTATTGGGATAAATAACTTTGGATTGATGTTGTACTCTGGACATCTAGTGTATAGTGTTTCCTCTATTTCCATATTATGCCTCTCATTTCCTATGTTTCTTTGTATTTCCCTCCACTGAGAAAGACTACCCCACATGCCCTTTCATGGGTGGATCAATGACTGCTGCTAATGTATTCAAAGTATTGATGATCCTTGTTATCCATTTGTTAACCAGCCGATCCAGTCCTGTCAGTCAGCCATCCAAACAGCCATTTAGTTTAATGATGGCCAAGAACACACTCGGTCTATCAGCCAAAATGTCATCTGAACCCATCAGCGATCCAGCCAAACTGTCAACGAACCTGACGACACAGCATAATGAGGGTTATCATTCATTATCCATCACGCTCCCAAAGAAAGTTGCTTCTTGCCATCATGTGCAGCACTCGACTCATCCATACTCTCACTTCTCTGGTGTCTTCCATTCTAAAATGTTAATGGTTGCCTGTGCATAAATGTTGGCCCTGTGTGTGTGTGTGTGTGTGTGTGTGTGTGTGTGTGTGTGTGTGTGTGTGTGTGTGTGTGTGTGTGTGCTGATATAGCTCTTTCCCCATGCAACCCTACACAGGATTGATGGGTGTAAATGATGGATGGATGAAAATAATTCAGAGATGAGCAAGAGTTAGCAGAGCGCTACCAGTCAGCTAATCAGAGCACCAAGGAGCAACAAGGCTACAACTAGTTGAGCAGTCAGCCAGCCGTCACCAATAGAAGATTATCTGGCTGTGCCTCAGTGGGAGGTCCATGTCATTATTAGCTGTCTGTCTCCGTTTCATCCTAATGCAATCTCAGTCCCCTGCAAAGCCATCTAGTGTGTGTGTGTGTGTGTGTGTGTGTGTGTGTGTGTGTGTGTGTGTGTGTGTGTGTGTGTGTGTGTGACAGCCGCAGTAACCCAATCAGCCAGTCAGAGATGAGATCTGTCCTCAGACAGAGGAGAGATGTAGAAAGGGACTGTGCGAACGAGAGAAAGGTTACCCAAAGGTGAGCAAAGAAGAGTGGAGGTGGTGGAACAAAAAGGCAGGAAAGAAGCTGAAGGAATGAGCACAAAATTCAGGGATGGACGGATAATGAAACAACAGGCCCCTGGGAATAGACATGTAAAAGTCCCCCAACTCTCTGAACTGAACAAGAGCAAGACCCCCAGACTAAGTATAATTTGTAGTCATTTTGAGAGTATTTTAAGTCATTTTGTACCACTTAATCTTTTTTAATCTAATTCTGCGTCTCTCTGGAAACATTTTGAGTCTCTTTGATATAGTTGTGGGTCTCTGAATGTCCTTTTGCATGCATTTGTACTCGTTTTGAGTCATTTTCTGTCTCTCTGTCATCAATTTGCTTGATTTTGTGGTCATTTCAAAGTTATTTGTATTTATTGTATGTCTCTGTCATTTTGCAGTTCTTTGTAATCATTTTAAGTTATTATTTGGCTTTGTTTGATCGACTTTCAAACACGAAATGTTAACGTAAATTTGAGTGTTGATATAATTAGAATGTTAACTTCACACAGATGCGATGACAAAGGGGCCCCCTGACCCTCTGGGCTCCAGGCCTGTGCTCGGAAGGCTTACTGAATAATCCATGATGTCACAACATGTTAGGGAGTAATAAATGAAGAGAATGAGAAAATCTAAACTGAAAGTGAGAGTTGGCTAGAGTTGCAGTAAGGAGACCTTGTTAATGCAGAGACACTAACTTGCCCTCGCTCGCTCCTTCCTTCTCTCTTCTTCTTCTTCTTCTAAAGTTTTGTGACACAAAGCGGATTTGTAAAATCCAGTAGGCTTTTATTGCAGCTCAGTGATCTGTGCATGCACGCGCATACATTGGAGTGTAAAGCCTTTGAATTAACATGTTTGATAGCTTTACAGCTTAAGGTCAATAATTCGCACATGTATTAGCACATGTAGTATTCCATTATGTATCTCTAGTTCATCTAAAATGATCTATGCAGGGGCCACATTGGTTTAAGTGCTTGTCTGTGCTTATGTATGCGCGCATATTCGTCACGTTTGAATTTTTGGATTTCAGTGGATTAGCCTATTTAAGGGCTGATGTTTTCATCACCGAGGCTGTTAAACTTTCAGATGACTCATATTTGGTCCAGTACCGCTGATGACATCACCATACATCGCACAGTGCTTCTCCCTGGAGCTGTTTATCCAACTCTATATTTATCATCTTATCACACTTACAGAAACGCACTCCAACGTGTGCAGTCGATTACCTACATGCCACGAAGATCTCAGGAGCACCTTTAAGTTTTCGTGGAGGGAAAATCCCATATATTTTACAGCGTGTAAAAACGTGACTTATATTGGAAAGCAAATTGCCCCTGGGAGGATATTTTTCCTAATCTAATCTAAAATGTTCATGCTGAGATGGCAGTTTCAAAGCCGGGCTTCCTCTTTAATTTGATTCTTTAAACTTCTTCAAAGGGAAAGTTGAGTAAAGGAGGTTTATGGCAATGCCGGAGTTACTGAATCCCTTTTTTTTTCTTGGAGAAGACTGAAACTGTGAGAATGTTTAATGGTTGATTTCGTAATCTGAACACTGAAATATTCAAAATCAGGCAAAATTATTAATTGTATCCATTCAAATATTTATCCTGAGAAGTCCAACATTCATAATTCAGATGGACAGTCCTGATTTAGCCACCGGATGTGTGTGATTAGCAATGTTTGGACTGCAAACTTGCATGCATCGCGTGTCAGTGAGCAGCAGGTCTGTTTCTTATTGTTCAGAAAGGATAAAGACCACGTGTAGTTGTCACAAAGTGATGCAAGAGCACAATTCAGCTCCTTTTTTACATTACATTACATTTAGCTGACGCTTTTATCCAAAGCGATTTACATGCTATACAGTAGACACAGCAACGATGAGCAATTAGGGTTAAGTGTCTTGCTCAAGGACACTACGACTAGCGGACTAGCGGAGCTGGGGATCAAACCACCGACCCTCTGATTGAAAGACAGACTTGCTAACCAGTGACCCACAGTCGCTCGCTCCTTTTATTGGCTTAAAAGGAGCACTTATCCGAGGATACTCCACTAGTTAACGGTCCAGCATTGCAGCACATTGTGGGCATCAGAGATTTAATAGAACCACAAGTGATGTTCTCGTGTTAATAAATGTTGAAAATAAACTGCACTTTTTTTCCCAAGGCTTTGAAAGGAGAAGATGTTTTAGAGTAAAACCACCGTGGGTCTAACTGAACTAAACTATAGTCTCCTCTCCTCTTTTACATTCCAAACTCGTTACCCTTCAGAGCTCACTTTTCACAGAAGCTAGGAACAACGATAGAAGTGTTTTCTTCGCCATCATCAAAGCCTGCTGCAGTGACCTCATTATCCCTTTCAAAATCTCAAAGCTCTTCTGAAATGGGTTCATCACAAAATCTGTCTCCACCAATCACAAACAATCAAAATAAAAATGAGGTTCTGTAGCTACAGAGAATATCTTGTTCCTGGAAGAGGAAAATAGATGTTCTCCACTATTAGATTTGATTTATAGTCATTGACTCTTCCCAATATCAATCGAAAGAAATCTCACTGGACAGCCACATCTGTTACTTCCTCAAGTTACACGATTCCAAAACCAATTGAAGTGATCATACTACATCTCACACATGGTCCTTTTCTCTTTGATCATTTAATTGTTTATTAAAGTGAGACATTTGAGGCATTGCTCAGGGCATCACCATGACACTTAACCTTTACTGAGTGTCTCCAATTGGCTGGCTCTTGTCCCGAGACATTTCAATCTGACCCCAGCTGCCACACACCTGGGGTTGTCTAAGATTACATGCACAACGAGTCCATTTACACAGAACTGGGACAACAACATATCAGGTTCCATTATTATAGCAGTAATTGCTGAGGTGTCAAAGCTCCTGATCAGAGCAGGAGTTTATGCAGGTATGGATTGCTGACAAATTGATAGATAGCTCAGCATGTTAGCATGCAAACATGTGTTGTATAGCACTAGACACAAAGTACAGCTGCGGCTGATGGGAATATTGATGTTTTATGCAGGTGTGGTCATAAAGTATTGGAAAAATGAATATCTTGATGATGGCACTATATTAAAAGGAAAGGGATTACCAAACTCATTACAATTCCTCACAATGGGGTCATGAATACATGTAGCAAAATCCATCAATTTTACCAAAAGCCAGAAAGGCAACAAAAAGAAAACAAAATAATATTTTACAAGATTGTTACATTTTTCTTATCTGAATAAAACACACCCCTCCATGCCTTATATATGTCGCTTGATGTCTCATAGACTTTATATAAGAAGTGGAGGTACTGTGATATGTGATCTAACCCTAAATAACTGGTTTTGTTGAACAAATGTAACATAACAATAATATTGACAGCGGCTGTTAATACAGCTCTGTAATTTACAGAGCTGCCTTTCTGTATTCTACAAGCCAGCTGTGGCATAGCCTGCTGAGCATACGCATGTAGCTGCAGTATGGTGTAACCCCTTAATGCAGAAGTATAAGTGAGGCTTAAAACTCCTCATTTATTTAATCCTCCCTGTCCCTTGTGGGACATAAGGCCACAGTGAGCTCCTTTCGTCATTCCCTATCCTTGGCAACATGTCGAGCCTCTCCCACCCCAAGTTAAATTGAACTTGGCTAGCTCATCCGTCCCAGTTCTGTGGCTGGCCTTTTTTATTTGGTCTTCCAGATTTTCTTTTATTTGTACAAGTGGAAATAACAAAAAACATCTATAAAATTATTAACTATTTAGTATATATTGTATGATTACTTCTGAGGTCTTTCTTGAGGATTGTATCCTCTTTTGAAACTAAATATAGTGGAAAACAATGTCCACAGGCCACATCTGTCACTCGTAGGGGTCCTGAGGCAGATGTTTTAGGCAGACTCTCTTTCCTGACATCTCCCAGTGGATTTCAGTGCACACACGTCACAAAGACAGCAAACACTGAGATGTAATTTCCATCAGACTAGTCATTTGAAATTCATTGCATTCAAGATTATGTGGACGAAAGGAGTGTTTGAGGAGACTAGGAGGGTTTGTCTGAGAATTTCCAAAGATGAAAAATGTATGCTGATATCATTATTTCACCTGCTACCAATGCAGTACTGCATTATACTGCACATACTGCTTAGTATACTTTCCATAAAAGGACCAGACAGTACAACTAAAACACAGGATGAATTACACCAATAAAATAGATAAAACAATAGAAATGGATTGATAGAATAGACAAAACATTGCAACAAAGGGCTCTAAAGTAGGGGTTACCATGTTGGGAAATGGCATTTTGGAGGTTTTTGTTGCCAACAGTGGATACCACTTTTTAAACATAAAAAGTAGGAACAGCAGACATCAAAACATGCATTGTCAATTTAACATGTGTTGCATTAGTGATATTTAAATATTGCAGTTATATTCAGAACCAGACAATGAATGATGTCTGTCTGTTGTTGATGACAATATCACAACCACTGTGGTAAACAAATGGATAATTTGATATTTTCCATCGAGTTGGGCTGAAAACCAATAACTGAAGAGGAGAAAGCGGAAATGTTTACCGGGAACTGAGGGTGGACTCGTTAACTGACAACGTTGACACTCGTAACGTAGCAAATACAAAGACTTCTGTCGTTAATGCATTAAAGCTTCGATTGTCACATTTTCATGATTGAGATGACGTATAATTAAATTGAGTTTTAATCAACTTATAAGCTGACTAAAAATCAAGCATATTATAAGTTCCGGCGACCAAAAGCTGCTGGCAACCACTTGTATGAGTTAGTTTAGAGCCCTGCAACAGATGAAAAGGTTTGTAATAAAACAGGTGTATTAGGATTGCATGAGACTATAAGATGTAGTCAACACATCTTTTAATACCAGATCTCGTTACGTGATCACACATACCTTCTGTTTTCACGCTCACACGCAGAGACACTCACACCACATGATATTTCTATATGGAGCATGTGAAGGTGTTTTGAATGTTTATTTACGTGGTATATATCTGCTTTTACACACAAGCACACACACTCACAAACACACTGTGTCTCTGTTTGCCTCCAGTTAACCCCTTGAGCTATACTATCATTAATGACCTTTACAAGGTCATTGTACTGTCTGTGATGATACCACTGATAGAGTGAAACAGACATGGACACACACACACGCACACGCACACACACACACTCACACTCTCCTGAAGAGTGAGGCCTTAAATTCTACACCAGCACCGTTAAGGTTCATCTCAGCCGTAATCAATAGTGTATGACTTTCATTATCTTTGTCGTTGGTAATTTAATCACATCATAGCCCTGCAGCACTGAGAACTGCAGCACAATCCTTTATCATCATAATCATCGTCATAATTGTTATTGATGTCAGCGGATGGATATTTAAAGCACAGGGAAGCACTACACTGATCGTCTGGAAGATCATTTTGTTTGAACTTCAAACTGAAGATCTGTTGCATGAGCTGTAAAACACTTTCCCATTACATGGATGAACAGTCTTGTTTTATGAGTGCTGCTTGGGTCAAAGAGAGGTTAAACATGCCTCTCTCTCATGAGAAGATTCATTTGTGCATGTTGGTTAACCAAAGGTTATTTTTAACTCAATTATTGGACCCATCTATTTTCAAAAAGCATTAATTTCAGTGCAGAGGACTATATATATTATATATCTACTATACCAACACCAAGGTGAGTGATCCTCTGTGTTGACCCTGGACTGTTAAGCCGTATTGACCGAGAAAAGGTTTCACTCAAAATAAGGGAATTAAGTTTATGTGGAGTCAGAGTGAATGTTTCAGTTGGTCCCATGGATTGTGTAGAATTACATCATGGGTTATCAAACCAGTGGAAGAATAGCTACGTTACCAAAGTAAAAGTAGCAATACTCTGTTACAAATTAAAATTTTGCATTTAAAGCTCAAGTAAAAGTACTGAAGTAGACTAATGTAAGTATCACAAGTAAAAGTACTCTTATATCACTGCAAAGCAACTATTAAGTGTACATGTATTGTTAAAAAATGAAACGTGACACAATACAGACAATGTATGATTTTAACTATTTCTTTAAGGATTTCAGTAACTGCGGCATTAAACAATGCTATAAGATACTGGCTGACGGATTCATCCATTTTTTTAAGACATTAGAAAGATCTAACTTTTATTTATTCCAGGGGAGCCCCCCTAAGTCAAAGACTGAGTAGAAGTATAAAATTGCATGACATGGATTGAAGCTATAAGGGCAAGAACCTCAAGGCAGTGCTTTGTACAGTATTAAGTGTGTCAGTGGTGCCCAGCGGTGTCTCTGGAGTTACGAGAACATCGACCCAGGTTGAAAAAAAGTTAAATTTTCCTTTAAATGCCCCTCAGCACTAGATGAAAAGATGTGTTCATTCAAATGGTTTCCAAAGCCAGTAGTTAGCACCCATCAGGGCAACAAAGCATTTAGAAACACGGATCTGCTTGCTTTGTGTAATACATAATATGCTTCTTTGCTGATAAACTGTTTGTCTCTGAATCACTTGATCTAAGATGACAGTTAGCCATGGGTCTGTGTGGAAAACTCCTCAGCCAGCCGTTAACGCAGGTTAAGATAACCCCAGGCCTCAATAGGTCGACTAAATTTAATCTATAAGTAGGTAATTTCAATAATATTAAATTATACCATATTGTAATTGGCTATTATGAAATCCACGTTATTCTGCATGGCATAATACATTATTTATTACTGTCCAATACGAGTTCATATGAGGTTGAGCATTCATGCACCGTGATGCACATTTATTTTCTGTGTGTGTGTGTGTGTGGATGTGTGTGTGTGTGTGTGTGGGGGGGGTATTCATAGGGCCTTGGTCAAATTGGGATGTAATATATTTCCATGACAGAGTTATTGAGGAGGGGTCAGGAGCATCAGGGAACTACACTCGCACTGCGCTCAGCCAAGCGAAGCTGTCTCCTGCCCATCAGTCTACATATCAGCTGCGATATGTGCGAGGCCCTCCTTTCTCCCTACAGTTCAACCACAGTGCAATGCTTTTGACGCAATTCAAAGAAAGATATGTAGAGACGAAGCCTGACAAAATAATTACAGGCATGAAAGTAAAACACACAATGGATTGCTGAAAGTCGTGAGTCATCGGAAGACATTTCCTTCTAAGAGCCCTGTGTTTTTGAGGACAGGGATGAGCAGTATTTTGTATTGCTATGGAAAAATATTAAGTATTGCATTATTCAGGGAGCCATTTGCAACGTATGCCATTGATTGTCTGTGTGGGAGACAAGAGGTTGAATCCTATCAGCTAAGTGTGGTGTTGGGATTTAGAGAGTGATTATATTTGACATCCTGCTAACAATCCCCCTGTTGGTGAAACCATTTAAAAAGGTACAAATAGCTAGATGCTTCACTTTTAGCTAGGGGCATATAACACAATAATAGCATCAGCTGTCAGCCGTGAAGACACTGTGGGGAGAGCGAGTGTTCGGCTTGTTGGGTCGAGGGAGGCGGAAAAACAGAAAGATGCGGAAACTGGAAAGAGGAGAGGAGCTGAGGGACAGAGGACTGGGTGAAAAGAAGGTGCCTTTCAGTTTAATTAGCGGTGGCAAATTAATTAGCAGCAGGATGTGAATTAATTAGTGTTCCAAAGGCAGTTTAAAGGCAGTGCCATAAGGAGCACTGTAGAGTTCCCATAAGGCTTTACAGTTTGTTGCAGCCCAAACATTATCCTATTAATTAGCAATTAAATGCTTCTTGAATCCAACTCTCTATCAATCTCTCTCTCTGTGTTTTTCTTATCCTCTATCGATTCCGTTTGTCTCTGTGTTATCTCTCCCACACCTTCAGGAGACAGAAGTGCAACCCCCTGCTGATATTTACAGTAGAAGTCCTCTTCGCGACTTGCAGCTGTATTACACATTTCTGCGACTCACTGATTTTGTTTCCGTTTATCCACACGGCATTGCAAACAGTTTCCCTCAGGGTGTTTTTTCCCCCCACTAATAAAAAAAAGCTCGCTCCAGTTTAGGAGAATCAAAGTCTTTTTTCGTCTTTTTTTCTTCTTTCTAAACATTTGCAATTGTGGGAGAAGCAGAGCACTATTTGATATGCTCATGGATTTATAAAAGCCATCTCATTCCCCGTGCTGTCGCCCCAGCGTTTTCTTCTGCCTGCTTTACAGCCAACATAACGAGGTTTGTGTGTGGGAATGGGTCAGTGCTCAGGAGATTGGCTGCTTTAAAGAGTGGTCCCTTCTTTGGTTATCACAACAAACAAAAAAACGCTTAAGACCCCACTGCTGAAGGTATTGATGGAAACTCAAGTCAAACGCCTCAATTTATGCAGTGAAGGAGCATCGTGGGGCTTCACTCACACTGTGGCTGTTCTATCACATATCTCCTTTCTTCTGCTATTTGAAACAACGTGGAAGTGATTGCACATTCAAAAGTATCAACAGGGAGACATCAAATGCAAGTGTATAAAAATATTGCTGCCGGTCAGCAACAGAGAAAGTGATGAGAATGAATGTAAAGCATCGCCATGGCTGTACAGTAGGAGATGGGAGAGGATCCTCAAAGCTGTTTAGCAGGTATAATGTGTACCTGGGTCGTCATCTTAGTTTAGTGTGTGATGCTAATATTTCATAATTACAATTCAACAGAATATACATTGATGCAGATACGGATGTTCGTAGTTTTGCACGTATCATAAACCAAATTAGTGTAAAACCAGAAATATTGACCTGATGATGGCGCTCGGGGATCTCCAAAGCAATAAGAATTCATCCTCAGAGGAACATGCGTGCTTTCACCAATCTACAATGGTAATCCATTACGATAGACTTTCACTGAAAAGAACAAATGTCAACCTACCGGTGGTGCTCGACGGACAGTCGAGGCCTCACCAAAGTCATTCGGATTCATCCTTTAGGAACCATGTGTGTGTTTAACATGTCGAAGTCAACCAACAGCTGTTGAGACGTTTCAGTCTGGACCAAAGTGGTGGACCGACCGACGTCGGCATCCGCAGAGCCATGTCGCAAAACGCTGCCAAGAACAGTAGCCGAGGAACGCAGGCAGGAAGATCAGTGGACGTGTGTGGTGATGAGTGTCGGGACATTGACAGTCATGGAGGAGATTAGAGCAGGAAGAAATGGGAGGAATTCCTCCATGGAGGGTTGAACGCAAATCACGAGTAAAAATATCACCATTGATTTTCTTTGTATCCAAAATTGTTTTGAAAGAGGCCTTTTTCTTTGAACATTTAACAAAAATGTGCTGAATTCACACAATACCCTTTCTCAAAATAAATAATCGTGTCTAGTCTAGCTCATTTATGCGCCTGTGTCAATAAAAGATGTGCGTTTCTAAAACGAGTGCTCTGCATTCCAGTGCAGAAATGAATTTCTGTCATCAGTCAGAAAGCATGCTGGAGGAAGTGGATGTAAGAAACTGAGAACCTTATAGTTCACCTCACAGGCTGACACAAATCTCCATGCTCTATTGATTTGCTCTCAAGTGCAATTATGATAATATAGTCTGATGCCTCTGTTACAAGGGAAGAAAGGCTGTCCCTAACATCGGTAGCAGCAGTCGTGACATACGTCACAGTGTGTGCGTTATGTGGTGCTCCAGCATCTGTAGGTCGTTTCAAGGTCTGCTTACTGTGCAGTTCATTACCCTTTCCTCTTGTGCCGTGAGCTCTCTTTGCTGTCTCGGCCACGCTAACATTTCCAACTTATTTATATATTTCTTGATGATCATTCTCTTTGGCCCCACTTGGCTGAAGCGTCATCCATGTCGGGGTCAGAGAGCCGAGTCTGTCGTCATGTTCGGTTTTCTTCTTCTCTTTCTGACTCAACCTGAAGACGCGGCCTCTGCCCTTCATGCCGAGACGGGATTGGGGGCCCTCAAGTAACGAGTCGTCGCCATGGAAACCCAGACGATATAAAGGGTAGTTGATGGGGATGTCTGAGCTGTAACGTTTAAACCCATGAAACGATTGTCATCATCATGTGATCTTTAAATACTTTGATCAAAATATTTGAGAAAACGTTCATGTTTTCTCGTCTATTATATTATATGTAATGTATGAGGCCTATAAATACATTAAATAAAATCACTGAATAAAAATGATAGAAGCAGTAAAATATATTACGGTTAAATTGAAGCAGATTGTAATTTTTTTTCATTTGAAGTTCACCACCAGCTTCCCCAGCTGACCTCAGGCTGCATGTTGTTTCCAGGTAGACTGCTCACCAAGATGAGAGGCGAGTGTCGGGAACTAAAAGAACCGAGCGGCAGGACCAACAAACCGCTTCCTGCCTGGAGGCGTAAAGTTTCACAATCGTAGCTTTTAATTCCTCGTGTGGCAACTCTCCGTTGACTTTTGGAGACAGAGAAGAGCACGCGGGTTTTGTTTATTTTTACCTTGCTGGATCACAGTCAGTTTGTAAAAACTCAACAGGCTTCCTACATTCAAGTTGTCAGCAATGTGGTGTAATGGCTCGCGGCGCTGTCTCTCTCTGAGCTCCCTGGGTTCTCACGTTTCCAAGCAGAAATACAAATATAGCAGCGTTAATGAGGATCGGTTGTCACTCAATGCCTCATCAGCCAACACTTCTTTAAGACACTGATACAGAACAAACCCTCCTGTGGCAACACTGAGGGCTTCCTACAGTACGGGTCATCTCTCTCTCTCTCTCTCTCTCTCTCTCTCTCCCCCATGTTATGCAACATCAGGCTGCGGCTGACCATTGATCCTCCCGGCTGACACGCAGCCATCGACTACAGCGGCCCCTGATCAATGCTAATGACACTTTTACCCAACTTCCACTTTTTCCTCATTTGGCAGTAACATGCGGCCGGGGGAAGCTACACGGTGCGATGGATCCTATGTTTCCTGCTCCAGTGATGCTGCTACACTGTGTGTAGTTACAGCACTTCTGACTCTGAGTCAGCACACAGATGAACACTCATAAATACTACTCGTGTCAGGATGCTCCATAGCTGCTGATTGCAATCGAACAGCAAATATGTTTGTGACAACATAATGAGGAAAACAGTTATTGGTAATGTACTTCATTTGTTTGTCCCATATCATCATTATAGCATGATTCATATAGCATGCATTTATAACAGTGTTTTTTTTGTATTCTTAACTCTAATTTTAATTTGTTTTACCTTAGGTTTATTGTAATTCTGTGTGTAGGAGGACCTAGCAAAATAAGTGTTTCATTGTAGGGAGTAACTTTCTTTTATCTGTGCATATGACAATGAAAATATCTTGAATCTCTTGATTCTTGAATATGTCTATGGTTATGTGTTAGCAACGCAAGACACTTGATTAAGGTTTGGAAAAAATGGTGGTCTTGGTCCACACTGACTAAGTATATGGCTGTTTTGCCTCAGTCCACCTTCCTGTGGATACTGTCTTCCTGAGAAAAATTAAAGCATTATTCCTTTTGACAAATGCCATATTTTAATGTTCAAAGTGACAAAGACCTTGATTTCCTTTAGAGTTATGACTGATGAGTGATTTTGTGTGAATGTTTGTGTTTTACAAACACGCATGCACACCTTCTGCAATCCTCTTCTATCATGGTGTTTATGTGCAGTCTAGGAATCCTCATTAAATAAGGCTGAAAATATACAGAG
Source organism: Cottus gobio (assembly GCA_023566465.1). Lineage (NCBI taxonomy): Eukaryota > Metazoa > Chordata > Actinopteri > Perciformes > Cottidae > Cottus > Cottus gobio. The sequence goes on along the minus strand of CM042232.1, from coordinate 14,626,087 downwards.
GTGGCAGGCCACCGGATCTGGAAGATTGGAGGGGATGATAATAAAAGTGTACTGGAGTAAGCAATAAATCACAGACTATAAGGTCAGCTCCTGAATATTCATCATAATAATATGATGAGCTCCAGCCATGAGCTAACAGAGATGAGCTCTCTCTCTCTCTCTCACACGCACTCACACACACACACACACACACACACACACATTACATTACATTTCGCTGACGCTTTTATCCAAAGCGACTTACATGATATACAGTATACAGTCGACCGTAAACACAGCAACGGTGAGCAAACACACACACACACACACTGTGGGAAATTTATACAAATATATATACTGTATATATGTTTAAATATATAATTACATGTTTGTGTGTGTGTGTGTGTGTGTGTGTGTGTGTGTGTGTGTGTGTGTGTGTGTGTGTGTAGGTGCGGTGGGTGATCGGGTGCATTTTTGTGTAGATTTGCATGTGCATGGCTGAGCGATTCACCCTTCGCTAAGCCCCGCCCTCAAATACAGACCGGCTAATTATAGCATAGCATCAGCAAGCTCCAACAACATTGTCACAAATTGTCTTCATTTTCAGGCTGGTTTTGTGGATTTGGAGCTCGTCATGGATCAATATTGTGTAATAGTGATCCGGAGAAGTTAGGAGGAGATATGTACGTTTCTGAAACGTTACGCTTCTATGTAAAACCTTTGAAGCTAACATTAGCAGTATACGCTAGCACATCATATAGGCTACGCTACTTCCTAAAGTATAGTGAATACACACGCTGCTTTTGTTGTTTTTAATGATTCTAACAAATAATAAAAACCCAGCTTTACATGGACAGTGTTGTTATTTTATTTCATATTAAGCATATCATAGACCCTTCTATCTGCTTCTATCTGAAATTGCTTTTTTGGTTTTCCAAGAAAGAGATCATATTTTTTCAAGGCGTACAGTTAGTGACAGTGTGGGCTCCATGGTAGCTCTGACAGCATGACGGAGTAGCAGCGGGGGACGGGGCTTAGCGAAGGGTCAATTGTGTGCTTTGGATAGGTTTACTGAGAAAGCTCAGTTTGGCAAGCCATGTGTCTTTCCTCCCCAGACAGAACATAATACCTCCTCTGCTAAATATAGAACGTCTGGATTTTACCTCACTCTTCTTTCCCACTCAGTCCCACTAGTCTCTAACACACCCAACATACTCTCTTATGTCTCCAACGTGTGAAGCAGTTATTTCCTTGCAATCCCTCGTATTTTTGGCCACGATAGAGTGGTGGCACATGGGATGGGGATCTCGGTCTGTGAATTAAAAACTGAGTGAAGTCTTTAGTCTTTGGATTGGCATTACATTTATGTTCACCAGAGGATAAATCCCACTGATTCAGTGACTTATCTTCTCACATATCTATCCTTTTAGTTATTAACAGATACCTCAGAAACTACTTGGCAAACACTGTTAACCTTAGTACCAAAACAGTAGTGTTTAATATTAATCCTGAGCAATTCTTTATAATAAATATATCTTTTCTACTTACAGTTTGGAATGGGGATAATGATTCATAAGGTCAAATATTATAATATATAATTTCCATTTTTGTAATACATTATAATCATGTTAAATATATGCAAACTATGGGAACTTGGATCCTTGTCAGCAAGTATGGTTTATACCTTTATTATAAAATGGTTTATAATGAGTTACAATAATTGTATGCTTTTGATTATTTATACACTGTACTTATAACTATGATTATACTGTGCTATAAACAGATTATAATGCATTATACTACTGTAATGCACGGGTGTCATATAAAGTGTTACCATGTGTATTTAATTAAATGGCACTTCAAGGGAATAAACAAATGAAATGTTTCGCTCAAAACACAAATAAAATACAACATGCATTCACGTCACAGACCTTGTGCAGGCTTACTCTTTCCTTGAGCAGCACGCTGTGGCCGTGTTGACGTGTTGACATGAGCTCTGTGCCGTGATCAGTGCAAGCTCAGCTTATCGTCACAGCAGCCAATGAGGTCACGCCCATGATAATAGCTTTGATGAGTATTTTCTCGCCCAGCCATTATCACGCCCACCCCCCACCAGATCACGCGCTGTGTCAGCATTTCTCTCAGCTTGTGTGCCGCATTGGCATATGCAGGAGAAAATGTGTCTGAGCGTGTGCGTCCGTGTCTGTCCACACACGTGTGTTCAGCTTTACTGCGTGGCTCTCTGTCGACGTGCATCGATTCAGTCGCATGCCATTTGCATTTTGCTCGGCGTCTGTTGCGTGGAAACGTTGTTGACTCAGTGCTGCATGACATGAGACACGTGCAAAAAATGAAAAGCAAGCCAATTAAAAATTGTTGTAAGTAGGACAGTCTCTCTCATCACTGGTACAAGCACACGATTATGCTGATGGGAGGGATCTTCAATTTTTTTCTGGAATTCCTTGCTGTTATGGTTTTGTCTTGTTGCGGTTAAATAACTGCAGCAATCAAACAATAATGTACATTTTCCTTCACGGTCACCTTCCTGAAAAAACTGTATCAGAAAAAAAAAACAGTTGAGACATTTATGACTCAAAGTGACCTTCATGCAGTCATTGGCATCTCCCCAAACACTGATGAAACAGTGAATACAGGTCACATTTCACTCTAAGTTAGTGCAGTAATGTTGAACCGAAACAAAGACATTTGTGACATTTGTGTCATTTCAAGCAGCCATTTCCAATGGCTGCTTCTCAGATGGTTCTGTGAAACACACCATCTGGTGCGTCAGGTTAGTGTCGAACTGGACTGCTTCATCCCGAAAGGTTTCTAGAGTCTTACTTCCCTGTATGCATGTAAATAGGGGGACAACTAGCCTCAGTAACAATAATTAAATCGAAGAATTTCCGACAATGTATTGAATGGCTGCAGTTTGCACAGGCGCACCTAATAAAGTAGCCACCGAGTGTTGCTGTTTGCTCGTCACTTGTTTTTTTGCTAATGAAACAGAACAGATGAACTTCTGACCATCTACAGCCGGTAAACCCTGACTTGTGTGTCGCCATTAAAGGGCCACTCAGCGCAGCAGCAACTGTTGACTGGAAGAAGATTATGGCTGCAGTAGCTGCAGGAGGAGGCATCAAAAAGATGATGGAAAGGAGGATAATGCAAAGCCGGGCAAAACACAGCCGTCACAGTCTGCGCAGCTGTGTTGTAACATTTTTGAAACATCATTATCTCTGCTTTTTCAACGTCATCATTCCATCCTCCATTTACCCTTGTATTTTTGGGAAAACAGCATCCCTGTCTACAATCCAATTACCAGATGTCAGTAAACAGCCTAAACACAACATGGTGACTTAATAACACGAGAGAACAAACACTGCAGAGGAGCGTGTGCCGTGAAACGAGCAGAAATGCAGGCTTCTGTTTGACAGGCTCCACTAAAATGAGATATTTTGTTCAGAATGCGTACAAGAGGGGTTGCTTACTTTCCTGTCAGGATTTAAAATGCAATGCATACCGTCGACAGAGCAAAACACACATTCAGCCTCTCGTAAGCACAACATAGCAAGTCTAAATGGGAGCAAACCGAAATATATTTTGTTACGCATTTCATGGCAATCCGTCACATGTAGTTTCCTATTAATCAAAAAGAGGTAAAAATGTGTGGAAATCCACTTCCAATTCTTTGCTTGTAGGCACAAACCTCACAAATTAAGACCATGACAGCAGCGGTTTTCACGCCAGTATTTGCAATATTTTGAAGCTGTGGCAGTAATCAGGGATGATAGAGAGAAAGAGAGAGAGAGAGAGAGAGAGAGAGAGAGAGAGAGGAAAATGCAGTTGAGGCGAAACTGTTAGTGACTTCAAACAGCATATCGAAGTATCGAGGCAGATAATTAACATCGAAGAAAATACTGGTTTTACTGCAGCGACGAGTGCCGTGACAATTGGTGGCAATCCAAGATGGTGATCAACCAAATAACCTTCTGTTATTATTCATAATGATTCCCAAAATCAAAACCTCCGAGACATCCTGCTTTCAGTCACATGGGACTGAATGCAAACAGCCACTGTTGCGTGCTGATTCGCAGCATCACTGCCAGCTCTGCATTCACACACTCTGCTGTAGGTGTCTGTGGTGGGCCCGACACTGTTTGCTAGTTAAACAACACGCTGCCTGGCACACATCCCTCTCTCTGCTGACGCATGTAGAAATCAATTCTGTGCAGGCAAACGATACAGACAGCACTGGGGCTTTCTGGTGTCCCTATTGTACCTCCTGGGCTAAAGAGGTAAACACGGCTCTTATAGTAGAGACACCCCCGTTGCCATTACTGCGATTTTAAATTGCTATTGCATTCAACAGAACGGAATCAACAAAATGCTAAACATCTGTGAAATATGATCATCCATTCCCAATGATGGGAATGGGTTGACACCACCTTTGACACCGAAAAAAATAAAAAATTCTCTACTTTGCTTGAGCCAAAATTGGGGCTAAAGAATTTGAACATCGCACTGAGAGAAAGATTATAGCAGTCTGTATGGCCAGCACATTTGGTCTTAAAGGATAAGGCAGCAAATATTCTATAGTTTTGTTATTACCAACAAATCCCATGAAAAGACCAACACTAACAATGCATTAGTCCATCTCTCAATATTTTCTGACTTCCTCAGTCTGTCTGTGGCGCACAGCAAGCCCATTGGTTCCTGCTGAAGACGTACTTCTAAATAGTTTCCTTGTCTTTAACAAAAAGGCTAAGCCCTGTCTTAAAATGTTCCACAAACAGGAGTAAATAGTGTATTTGTTGGAGACTATTTTTACAGGACACTGGTGAGTATTTACGACAGCAGGATTAACTCAAACATGTCACCTTGTGCAACAATGTGGCTCTCTCATGCCTTACTAGACACACTGGTGGCCTGACTCAAGCTGCACCAAGAGGTTTACATCAGTGCTTTAAGGTGAAATGTCTCAACAACTTCGGGATGTAATTCCACCTAATTTGGTTCGGAACTTCTCGTCCCCTCAAAGATGTATAGTGACATGTAAATGAAAATGAATGAGTTTTACAGTTAACTGAGAAAATTCCAAATGGCACCCAAATGCATCCAATTTGCCAATTTGAAGATTCCTCCATGCCTCAACTAGAAGCTCTCCAACTTTGCTCTGCTTCACTTTATTACCATCAGTCTGTGCACAGATGCCATGATATGGTTTTGGGCTGCAAATGAATCATTCCAAAAGGATATTCACTCTGAACGGGTTTTGCTCGGCGGAAATGAAATCATTCTTTGATGCATCTTAATTACCTCTGACCCAGTAACATACATACTAATGTTTTACCTCCGCAGAAGATAACTTCATGATGATAACAAGATTATTCAAAAAGTCCTTGTAGCTGAAGACATATACTAAGGCCTAGTTAATGCTAGTTCAGAGATATATTTATTCAGACTGTATTAATGAAATACTATTAAAATGGTTTAATGAGCCATTAGTTCCCCATTTGTATTCAGTGTGTTGGGTCAGTTTAATCGGTTAAATTTTATTCAGTTTATTTTGAATTAACACAGTTTAGTTGATCTCTTGTATAGGTCCAGCACCTTGTTATAAATTTATAAATTCTCTATATATTCCATATCTTTCATTTTTGGATAAATACAACGTTTTGCAGATATCCATCTGTGACTCCTAAAACCAGCTCATTATACACAACAAATATTGTATAACAAGATTGGATAGAATAAATGGAATATGTTGTCAGTGAACATTTTTCTAATATGTTCAGTATGAACATAAGCTACTGACATTGACTGCAAGATAAATGTCACATTGCACATTGAGTCTATTATCAAATTGTTTTACTCTCTGTGTCCAACTGCAGGACACTGATACATGAACACTGACCTGATTGTTCATTATTAGGACTTAAGCACAGCTTACAGAAAGGCTGACACAGCACAAAGAGGTAAATTACTGTTGTGTGTGTGTGTGTGTGTGTGTGTGTGTGTGTGTGTGTGTGTGTGTGCGCGCTCTCTCTGACATGAACATGTGCCACAACGCCGGCCCTGCTGACGCTCTTTCCCCTCTCAAACCAACTGTTCTCGTCTTATCTCCAACAAAAGGAGTTTAATAGGCTATACCCATGAACAGGACTTTTGAGGACGCCCTATCTGTTAACATCAGCTGTGAACATCTACAGCTGTGCTAAAAAAAAGGAGTATTGGAAAAGAAAAGAATAATTTGGAGTCTGAGTGTTGGAGAACTGATGCTGACATTAAAGAGGACTTGCAAAGCTTTCCAAGCTGTCATCCAGACCCAGTAATGAGAACAAGTGTTTTGGAAATTTGTCAAAGTGTCAACAAAATGTTAAGTATCATCTCACACAAAGCCACATGTGGTTTGTGCGAGGAGAAGCTTTTGATCCGTGTGTGTGAAGCCTCACAGTTTCTTGTAACGAAGGGGAAACGATAGCGTTAAGAGGAGTAATGTCATTTGTCTCTTTTCTCTCTCATCACTGCAACCTCAACCCATTTTTTTATTTTCCATATTGTTTCACCTCTTTATAAAATCCTCTCAGTGAGTTGTTGAAGTGTGGACTCTGCAGGTGTTAGCTGTGAACATGTGAGTTAACAGCAGTAGATGGTGGATGAGAGAAAAGAAGGGGAATGAGACGGAACAGGCTTTTATAAGGAAATAGGAGAGAGAATAAGGTAAAGAGATAAACAATGAATGAGATATAAATTAATGTGAATGCAGCCGAAATAGACAATCCAGTGGTGTCTGCAGCTTCTGAAAAGGGAAATATTGTATGTTTGACTTGAATTCTATCAACAAAGGGAGTAGGACTCACATGCAGACACACAGCCTACATACATAAAGCAAGGCAAGCAGGTGCAGTAGGATTAATGTAAATGTGCTTAAGGCAATGGTCAGAAAAAGGCCTGCAGGTTGATAACAGGAAGGCAGTCGGAACAAATAAATCCAACAGGGAAGCAAACAGGCAGCAGGTCAAAAAAAAACAAAAGCAGCAACAGAAGCAGGTCCAGGATGAAGCTCGGGCTCAGAGAGCTGACACAAGCATCCCTCACAATATGGCCGGGAATGGGGGCAAGCTTGGTTGTATACTGACAAGGCTGCTGAGGGGAAGTGGAAATAGGTGAGCAGGTGAATGAGAGTCAGGTGGCTGGTGAGAATGTATGAGGGCATCCATAGTGGATGGGTGGAGAACGGGCACCAGGCAGCGACAAGCAAGAAAAATGTGTGGAATGAAAAAGACGATATCTTGGATTCTGCTGCATCAATTATTAATCTTTTTCTTTTTTTTTTTTTACTGTCCATCCAATGTTTGAGGAGTGCAATGATAAATGGGTGCGGTACAGTCTTAAATGGAAGAGTCAGGGAACACAAATCCCACCACAGATCAAATGAAAGATTTCAGCATGAATGCCTGCAATCTGCAAGATGGACAGTGATACAAATCTCCGTTCCACTACGGTTCTGTAATCATCTCTTTCCCTGTAAAACTGCTTTTGTGCATTGCTACACGTCGAGAGCACTCCAACAGGCGTTCGCATCAGGCAGATTGTGTGATACTTTCCGCCTCACAGCAAAGCAAGTGAGATCAGAGTTTGTATGGAAGTTCAGAGCCGAGGGAAATAGCAGTGGTGAGGTGTGCGTTGTGTGGTTTCAGTCGCAGCCTCTAATCTTTAAGTCAAAGTCAAAGTCAGCTTTAATGTCAATTTTTACATATGTGCAAACATACAAAAGATTGAAAGTACGTTTCTCTTCTGTCCAACATAAAGTGAATAAGTGGGTGTCATATATGTCCTGCAGGGAGGGGAGGGGGGGGAGTGAGGCACCAATGATCCGTCCAGCTGCATTCACTATGCGCTGCAGGGCTTTCCTGTTGTAGTCCGTGCAGCTTCCGCCCCACACAGTGATGCTGCTGGTCAGGATGCTCTCAATGGTGCCACGGTAGAAGGTGCACATGATGGATGGGGGGCTTCCTGCTTTCCTCAGCTTGTGGAGGAAGTAGAGCCGCCCCTGTGCCTTCTTTGCCAGCGATGAAGTGTTGGCTGTCCAGGAGAGGTCCTCGCTGATGTCCACCCCCAGGAATTTGGTGCTGCTGACTCGTTCAATGTCCACACCGTTGATGGTCAGTGGTGGGTGATGAGTGTGGCCTTTCCGGAAGTCAACAACAATCTCCTTGGTCTTGCTGTTGTTGAGCAGGAGGTTGTTGTCTCCGCACCACGTGGTCAGAAGGTTGACCTCCTTCCTGTAGAGGGTCTCATCATCCTTGGTGATGAGACCTATCAGCGTTGTGTCGTCTGCAAACTTGACCAGGTGATTGGTGCTGTAGGTGGTTTTGCAGTCGTGTGTCAGCAAAGTGAAGAGCAGTGGACTGAGCACACAGCCCTGAGGGGCCCCTGTACTCAGTGTGATGCTGCTCGAGGTGTTGTTGCCTTCCTGTATCAGAATCCTCTGTGGCCCACAAACAGCTTTAAACGTGGAGTCAGGCTGAGAGGGAGTGACACAGGCAGAGGAGATAGAGCGGATGTCTGAATGTGAATGGCTCAGGGAGAGAGAGGAAGCGTGAGGACAGATACAATGTGAGGGTTTGACCAAGTTTGTACATTTGTGTGTACGTGTGTGAGGCTGACCTCATTCCCTTGCTACTCAACCTTTTCCTCTCCCTTCCCCGTACATGGGCGAGTATGGACCTATAACGAATCCACGCACACACACAAAAAGGAAAAACACATCATGGGAGGACATTCACAGATGAATTGAATTAATGAATTCAAATCCATTGTTTGCATGCTTCTCTACCCATACAGTGCACTAATACCCACACAACACAACACATTTTTACATGAAATGCATGTCTGTTGGCATGAAGAAAAGAAGAAAAAGAAAAAAAAACACACGCTAGCAGAAACAGCTTTACTAGCAACAGCCATAACAGTTATACAACTGGCTGCACTGTAGGTGGGACATGAAACTTCGGCCCGCAGGAGAAAGAGGAGATCAGAGAGAGAATAATACGATTTAAACTCCACCTTCCACCGGCTGTCATGGGAAATGTGTGGTTGCCGAACATGAGGAGCACAAGCTCTTAGCCTTGATCTTCACTCCTTGGGAATATCACAAATGCCTATGCTCGACTGAGAATACAGGGGGAAAATAACGGACTCATTGATTATGCCGGAGGGTTTTCAGAGTGTGGGCAGACCGAGGGTAAAACAGAAATTCTTATCGTAATGTGGTTCGGCTTCTGTGTTCGTTTCGGGCACTGTTCTCCGTGGGAGCGATGACGATGTGCTGCACAAGAAAGGAATGTGGACAGCGAGATATTAAGACACCACATTAGGGTTTATGCATCCACAACATTTCCCATTGTGATATTTTCCATGTGTTCCTCCCTTCTCCTCCTCCAGCATCTTGTAATTTTGTGGGCAATGTGTTCCACTGAAAAGAAGGCAGCTCAGGCAACACATCAAGATCCTTCATCTTCTGACTGGAACCTGTCGTGACTGACGTGAGGGGGGAGAGAATGCCTCTAACATCGATATAATGGAGAGGGGGAGCAGGAGGACTGCATATCTGCATAATCTCAAAAAGTTCGGGGGTTGCAACAATTTCTTAAAAAAACTTTAAACTGCTCCAGGCAGGATTTTTGCACAAAAATATACATTTCTTATCGTCATGAATCTCAAAGTGGGGCTCTCGTAAGGAAGAACCTTCCAGAAATGGTTGCACTTCAGATCTCATGTGTGACTGTTTTGTTCCCAATTTGCATTATTGATTACCGGATTTTGCTTCCATTGTTCGGAACGTCAGGGGGAACCACAGTTAAGGAATCCAAATTTTGATAGCAGAGTCCAAATCTTGCTGTCAAACCAGCCACTAACAGGTTCACACAGTGTATGACAATGCTATATTCGGACTCAGGGCTTTCACACCGCAGTGCACACAGCATGGCCATTATTTCCAATGTGCTCTTTTGAGTCACAGTGTCGAGCACTGCGCTGATTTCCCCCAAAGTTGAACTAGAAGTAAAAAAAACTTGAACTTGTGAAAAAAGGTAGAATCACTTGACAATGTCAGTTAAACAGCGTGGACCTAGCTATAGCTGCAAGCTCAGAAGAGGGAAACCATTGCCAAAACATATGGAATAGCAAGTGTTTAGGTTATATGAGGTCATGAGCAGAAGAGCACATCTTTAAGGAAGATTTGAATGAGAACGACTCAATCCCATTGGGACTTGAGGAAAAAATGGCAAGAATTTCTGAAGAAATCAGAGAGGATACCATTACAAAATGTAAATTGTTTACAAGCTGCTGTAGTCCACAGCATCCTAGTGAGCTGATTTGTAGGATTATGTGCCGCTCTTCATTCGACAATCTACCGCCAGCCCACGTTGGAGCCCATCGGTCTCTGGGGGACAGGGGTCATATTTCTGGGGTTTCAGTGTGGCCAGCGGATATTCGTGCACTGCTTGGTGTTTTCCATACAATAAGCAACTCGTGATGAGATACGTGTACTCCCGACTTGTTTCACAAGTTGCCAGTTTACAAGCTGATGTTAAACCGATCAAAATCCAAATGATGGCCAGACGATTGCCAGGTGGTTCTCAGATTGTGTTTTGGCCAATGTGTTCCGCCTCTTTTGGTCCCCACAGACTGATTACCTGCATTCAACCAAAGCCTGCTCGAGGATGATTGATCCAAACTACCCAACCTCCAAACGGGAACGCTTCCGATGCCAACATATTGTCCCGCTGCCTCTAGAAATGAGCCGCGCACTAACTCTTTGCTCTTGTGCATTTGGTCTGAAACCAAATTTCAAATGTCAGATCCATTGATTATGGAATCACACCGGATGGTAAACAAGAATGTTTGGAATTCAATTTTGATTGGAGAAGTCTTTCAGCTGTGGTTTAGCTTGCAGGCCTCTGGTTTTACACGTCTTAGATGTCAGAGGACGAGATTGCTGGGAACTGAATTGCTTATTGCAGCGTTAAAGTGGAACCAACCATGCACACACAAGAGGCGTAGTCATACATCATAACTGCAGAGGTGTATACACGTGTGAGTGATTTTCAATACAGAGAGACACTGAAGCCGCCGCCTCCACAGCCAAAAGACAGATTGACATAAACACAGGCAGATGGACACATTGACTTATGAGATCAAACATATAAACCTGACAGAGACCCTGACACGAAAAACTGCATCACCATAAACAGATGGGAACCCTGGACGCCTGTCTCTGTGTGCCTCTCTTTTCTCTCTCTCTCTCTCTCTCTTTCTGGCAGGAGTTCAGCAGATTTGTTGAGCAGAGGGAGAAAGTATGGAAGCTGTCAGCGGCCATATGATGCTGCCTCTGCAGTTCACACATGGAGACAGAGAGATTGACGGCAAGGTCATGGAGGACATTGCATCACACACATTTGGGTTGAAGGTAGACATACATGCAAGACCCAAGTTGACCTAATGTTGATGTGTTTTTCCACCCTCATGTGTTTCTCCTTCATACCTGTAGTTTATGTCAGGTAATGTGTGGTGTGGCGCGTCGTGTGCAGTAAAGGTCAGTACTGTCTTCACCACTTGGCTGACCTAGATTTCAAAAGGCCCTTTATGTGTCCGTGTGTGCGTGTGTGCATGTGTGTGCGTGTGGCTTGCCACTGTCTCTGCATAATCCCCATGGCAGCATTTGGTTTCAAGTCAGGAACTCAGTTTGCAATACGCCTGACCTACATCGGCTGCTCACAGTGCGCTTAAGACGACACGTGAAGTCACACTTACTGTATCCTCCTGAAAAATGTCTGCTTTCAAGGGGCGTGCACATGTGCATGTGTGTGTACATGGGATGCTTAAACACACACACACACACACACACACACACACACACACACACAGAGGCTCAACAGTTTAGTAATGATGGTAGTTTCGCAGAAAATGCTGCTGTCACATTAAGGAAAGGATTAAATTCTCCTTAAGCTTCTCTCACCAGGCTGCCTCTCTCCAGGTGGTTAACAGGAGAGCTATAATCTCCCCACACACACACACAACCATCACACACACGCAGACACACACACAGTGACAAGAACACAAAGCGAATTACAGGCACTGAAACATAGCGTCCGAATAAACTTGTCTTGTAGAGGTGCAAACACTGGGGGGGAGTCTGTAAATGAATATACTGCACTCAGAATCATCTACATTAGGACATGCGTACTTATGCACCTTCTTTGTGTGCTGTTTGGAGCAACGTGGCTGCAGCGATTAGAGGTGCGACAGCCAGACAGGAAGAGGTGATGATTATGGGCTGCAGCTATTTCCGTTCTCCACGCTTCTGCTCTTTACACCTCGGTCTTCTCTCTTTCTCTCTTTCTCTTGCTCACGCGTGTTCAAACACCGAACTGCGGTCCAGGTGGAACTGACATGTTCACACGTGCACAAACACACACATGCACACGTGCACAAACACACACGTGCACAAGCCCATCACACGCCCCCCCCCCCCTCTTCCCTCATTCCCCGCTTCTTACTCACTCATCTCTCGAGGTTTTCGTTTCTCTGAGCTGCGTTTTCTTTGTTTACTTCACTCCGGCTTCATTGCTTTTTTTTCCAGTCAGTTCCTCCATGTTGCGGAAAAAGGTTAAGGTAGACGTATTGCAATAAGCTTTATTGTTTTTGCATCTATCTTCCCTAAAGGTGATGTCACAGCCTAAGTCCCATCATAAGCTATTCTCTGTTCTGCAGATACATTAGCACTTACTAATGTTATTAAAGATGTATCTGAAGTTGGGAGCTCATAGTGTTCAAAAGGCTTTGCAGTGAATATTTGGTAAATTCCAAGTTTCTTATTTCATAAAGTTACACCTGCATTAATTGAAAAACAATATATGTATATGTATATATTGCCACAGGACAACAAGCTGTTGATATAGCAAATATGTTTGCAAAGCGATGCTAAATTACACATCCAGCAGACACAGAAGAACATTTGTGTCCACCTGACTTCAGATTAATTTATGTGGATGAGAGATGTGGGAATGTCCATAGCCTGAAATTATAAGTTGGATTTAGTTTTTATTACCTTTGCAGTTTTATATTACATCTCCAGTTGTTACTGTATGCTGTTTATTACCTCAATGCATGTGTTACTTTCATGTACTTCCCATATGTAATGATTGTAGCCCAGTGGCTCTGTAGAGCTGTGGTGAGACAGGTGGCCAATGGGTGGAGACGAGGCCCATTTAATAACCAATTCATTAAAATACAATACATGAGCTATTTTCTTTTATGACCACATTGCATTGTTCCCTTTAATACGTTGCATGTGAAGCTAAATCCTGACATTGCTGCAAGCCTTCTATTGTCCTTTTCTAAGTCGGACCCTTATAAATAACTAAAGCAATAAATATGTGTGTGTGTGTGTGTGTGTGTGTGTGTGTGTGTGTGTATACTTGCAGCCATGTTTTATTTATTTGCATGTGTATCTGACAGCCGCTGTCACCATTTCTGTCTGACATGCGTCTCGAGCTGCCACTCCGGTGTGTGTTTCCGTGTGTCGGTATGAACATGTCATCGCAGCGGGTTTCCATTAGAGCGGCGCAGATTATCTGTCATCTGGAGTGAGACTGCTTTGACCTTGAGGACCTTTTCAAGAACACATGTACTGCGTGAAAGGAAGCTGCTTCAGTAGGCAGATTTTCTTCACCCCTTTTTTCTAACAGCAAATTAATTTCCCTCTCTCATCCACCGTGGAGTCATGACGTGTAGAATAACCTGAGCTTTCAAAGGACTGTCACATCTAATCTAGAACAGCAGCAGCTCTCTGTCTCATAGCTTTTTGGTTTGTGACTGCGGGGGCTTTCACATCAGTCGTTTGGTTGGCTCAGTCATCCCCAACCACGGTATATTTACATTTCAGGTGGACTCGGTTGTTTTGGTCAACAGTTCGGAAACGATCTCAGCGAGACGTAAAAAACGAGCGTCAGACTTTTCAGCAAATCCCCCAAAACAATATATGACACGTCCAAGCACTCTCGCAGATGGGAGTTATGGGGCAAAGGAGGAGAGTTATAGAGGCAAAATGTCCATAGAGACTGGAAGTCGGGATTCTTCTTTTAACCATGACTGTGGCCGTTTTCTGAATGTAATGTCCAAACCTGAGAAGCGAGACTGGAGTTGGTGTTAAAGATGACGTGTATGAAAAAAACAAAGCTAATTTTAAACAAATAAAAATCGAAATCATCGACAGATGGATAGCTGGTCGGTTCCCTCCTTGGCTTTTCCCCTGCAGGAGTTATGTAAAAACATATGTATTTTTACACTCCTGTGTTGAATAAATCTGTTTACTCTTTGTGTATGTTGGTTCATGCATGTGTTTATGTGTGTGTGCGTGTGTATGTGTGTTTGCAAATACTAACAAACTTCCACATCACAAGCAGACCCCCCACTGCTAAGCTGAGATGCATCAAAGCATCTGCAGAGTTACTTCAGGCTGCCCAATGGCAAAACGTCCTCTAAGCCCAGTCCAACATTATAGGGTAGGATTTAGAGGTGTGTGTGTGTGTGTGTGTGTGTGTGTACGCTTCTGGCTCATGACAAGCTATGCAGCTGGTTGACAGGACATAGCAGATCAGAAGGTTGCAATTTGCTTGGCTCGGAATAAATAAATTAAAAGACTCTTAAAAACATTTGCAGAAGAGAAGTCAGTAGTTTGTTTTTTCATATTTTGTTTTAGATTCGCCCCTCTTCAGTGCTGGCTTCTGCTGGATGCAAATATATATATATATATATAGTTATATATTTATATATTAAGTTAAGAGCCTTGGTGTCATTCTGGACAGCACCCTTTCATTTGCACCCCATATTCAAAACATCACCCGGACTGCATTCTTCCACCTCCGCAACATCTCCAGACTCCGCCCATCATTGACCCAGTCCAGCACCGAAATCCTGGTCCACTCATTTGTCACATCCCGCATCGACTACTGCAATGCCCTCCTCACCGGTCTCCCCACCAAACTCATCAACAGACTGCAAATCATTCAGAACTCGGCCGCCCGGATCATCACCTGTACCAAATCATCGGACCACATCACTCCTGTACTCATCCAACTTCACTGGCTCCCTGTACAACACCGCATCGACTACAAAAACCTTCTCCTCACCTATAAAGCTCTCCACAATCTAGCCCCCACTTACCTCCATGACCTCCTTCAGGAATACACTCCCTCCCGCACCCTCCGCTCATCCTCTTCTGGACTGCTAACCATCCCCACGTCACGCCTCAGTACCATGGGTGCCCGAGCCTTCAGCTGCTCAGCACCCAGGCTCTGGAACTCCCTCCCCCCACACATAAGACAGTCAGACTCCATCACATCATTCAAGTCTCAACTCAAAACTCACCTGTTCAAACTGGCATACTCTTTGTAACTGGATCCTGTGCACTTCACCTGTTTTTATGTTGATGTTCTGTTTTAATGTTGTTTCTATCTTTCATGCTTTTATCTTTTATCCTGTATTTTTATTGTAAGGTGACCTAGGGTGACTTGAAAGGCGCCTCCAAATAAAATGTATTATTATTATTATTATTATATATTATTATTATTATTATTATATGTATGTATGTATGTATGTATGTATTATATATATATATGTATGTATTATTATTATTATTATTATATATATGTTAACACAGGGGATGGCGTCCCCTTTACCCCGTTGATTTGCCCGTACAGCTTATTATTGATATAATATTGCCACACAAAAATTGTATTATCTTTTCTTTTATTAACAAATACCCTTTTGTTTTAGAAAAAAAAAAGAATACAAATAAAAGTACACAAAAAGCTCAAACAATTTGTCCGAAACATCACAATCATTTCCATGGAGCGGACAGGAAGAATACAGCAGAAAAAAGGCTTTCTTCGTATTTGAAAGTCCACATAAGTTGGACAGAGGTGTGTTTGCTACATCATGCAAGGCACTTACATTCCTTCTAAGGAACAAAAACCCACATAAGAGGTCAGTGAATCACGCATGTAATTATAACTATATAAAATAACAGAGATTGCAGTATTTAGCCAAGATCTGGCATACAATACACGGATATATACTGGATACTCTCTTAAAACGTTATTCATTTCATCAAAACATCCGTTGTTGCATTCATACTGCATAACTGATAAGAGTTTTGTTGCACAATAGTGACTTATTTATATGGCTTAGGTTTAGGCTGAGGTTCACAGTTTCAAAGGGATCTCTTTGAATGTTTTAAGACATGCCGATCCTTAAAACAGCTGGACTGTTAGACCAAAGTCAGACAAATCAAAAGGAGGTTGTTCTGGACAATCAATACAACCTGAAGTGTAGTTTGTATGTGGGGACAAAACAATAAAAGTGTTAAATGATTCCTTCAAAAGATGGTGTGAATCAAAATGGAAAAAACTTTGTTTTTGCAGTTCGTCTCCGAGGACAGGATTCAAAATACAGACATTTTGTCAGAATTAGTCACAGTGAGCACAAAGCTGTACCAGAGTGTTCCGCAGAGGAAAAGACAGACAAATGCATCTCATAACAATGTGTCTAACGGTGTATAACATATCATTGTAATATCTCAAAGAGAAAAAGGACTAAATCCCCATTGGCTAAAGTACTGATACAGTACAGGATACCCACATATCACCATTGAGAGCAACAACAAAATAACAATAAAAATCCTTATGAAGAAGGCATTTGTGAAGAATCTATTAAACTGCAGGAGTCATCCTTTCCTTTAACAATGTGTGTGTATACATGCAAAATAAAAACAACAAGTGCAAATGGAAAGGGAGTGGAACTACAGCACGGCAGTCATCAAGACCCGAGAGTCCAAAGTTACCAGAGAGACCTGATCCTCCACACACACACACACACACACACACACACACACACTCATCTATATATATATATATACACACACACACACACACACACATATATATATATATATATAAATAAATCCTCTACATACGGCATGTAAACATGAAGCATTGTGAGCACCTGCGTAGCGCTCTAATCAGGCTGTGTAGTTCATGTGAGATGCATTAACATTACCACCATATTTACATTCAGAAGACTTCAAACCAAAGATTTTCATTAATCTATAAAGCAATGTCGAAAAACATTTTGAATATGGACAAATATGTAACATTTTTAAATTAATAATCTATTTTGAAATGTCACTGTACTGTCACACTATCTCATGGTTTGTTGGTATAGGACGACCTGTGTATCGCCTCACACTGCGTGGAGCTCACCGGCCGCTTCCTCTGAGTGAAGACCAGCACCATGCTGCTGGAGGCCCAGGACGTAAGGCTGGGCTGGAGGGAAGGGAGGCACGGGAGAACCAGGACCGGGGCTGAGTGAGGCAGACTGTCGGCCACTGCTGTAGTAAAATTAAAGGTTTTTTAAAGGGAGCTTTATAAAGGCAGCTGCAGATCTTTACGTTATGGCACAAGGCGCTCAGTGGCATGAGGCGGTGGTGCTCAGAAACACTCGCCACTGTAACAATGCTTGAAGAACTGATACGAAAAAACATGAGATTCAGAATCACAACACCTTTTGAAATTAAAGCATCAGAGTGCAGCTTCCCTGAAATCTCTCGTCCATCCCATTAACCATCATGTTGCTAGAAAATCATTATCTTTCACCTAAACTTTGGTTATTGGTTGTAGTGGTAATCTATTGATTATCATCACTACAAAAGGCAACTCAGGATTTGCACTCCTAATTGGACAAAGGTCAGACCGATGACAAGAAAAGATGAGATTAATTTATATGTGAGCAACTCGTTCACGGCTCAGTTAAAGGTGTCTCATCAATAATCCGGACCAAATCCACAGCAGTCCCTCTGTGTTGACAAAACTGTTGCTAAAGCAGCAAGAACAGATATAGGACCTGCCTAATAAGTGTCTGTGCGCACAAATCAATACGCCAGTGTGTAAATCAAATAAATAAAGGTCAAAGTGCTTGAAGATTCAATACACCAGTGTGTGAGAGGACACAGAAAGAGTGCTCTAATCCGATACTGAAGCCTCAGCAATAAATTACATGTTTTTTTGTGGCTGTGTGTAACTGGGTCGGTGAGTGCAACTGAGCCCCGTACTTGTTGCCCGACTGCTAGAGGCTATAGGCAGGAGTCCCAGTGAATCGGCAGGTCGGAGCTGTCCAGGAAGTCCGTGGAAAAGACACTCTGAGGTGTTTGGGGGCCAAGTGGGGCCAGCGTGGAGGTTTCCTCTCCCCTCTCTCCTCCCATGGTGAGGTCCAACCAATCCATACCGTCCAGCCCGTGCTCCCCCTCTGTTGCCAGGTCGAAGGTGTCCATCGGCGACAAGGGATGGTCCAGGATGCTGGGGGTGCACAGCATTTGACTGTGGAGGTCATCAATCAAAGTCAACAGGCCTCCAGGCTCCACCCCCAGGAGGGGCTTACCAGTGGTGCTCTCGAGGAAGTCCTCCAGGCGTCCGTTCTCAGCACTACTGAGGTGTTGTTTCTCGCTGATGGCGTCGGCCAGAGTCTGGAAATCAGACTGCATCGAGGAGGCCGACTGTTGGGTGTCACAAAACGAAGGCATGGGGGGGGATAGCATCAGCTGGAATGGGGAGGGGCGAGGAGAAGAGGAGCGTGGGTTTAGGTGGTCCAGAGAAGGGTCGGGTGCTGGGTTGAAAGTTGACGACATTTCTGAAGGGAAAGACACAAAATTAAACCAGAATCACCGCCATCGCCGTCCAGTCAAGTTGCAGTTCACAACCATGTCTGGCATAAATATCATCATCATCATCATCAACAACATTCTTCATCCCTCATGAAGACATTTG
Source organism: Cottus gobio (assembly GCA_023566465.1). Lineage (NCBI taxonomy): Eukaryota > Metazoa > Chordata > Actinopteri > Perciformes > Cottidae > Cottus > Cottus gobio. The sequence continues at coordinate 14,607,218 of CM042232.1, read as the reverse complement.
CGTGAAATTGTCATTGTCAGCAGATGAATGCCACCGGTTTGGACAAAGCCACGTCTTCAGAGGTCACAGGGGCATTTGGCCACCAAATTCTAATCAGTCCAAGTGGATGTTCGTGCAAAATCTTAAGAAATTCGTTCCAGGACGTTCACCTTCACGAGAATAGACCCGATGACGGCACAAAGGCATAGAAACTAAGTATTAAGGCAATCACTCCCGATCCAATAATCAGCGAACTGCTGAGTAAAAAAAGGTATTACGCAACAAACTCATCAGGTGATGTTATTGCATCTTACCTCCTGTCTGCAAAATGATGTCAATGAAATCCTCTTCATGCTCTGTATCCTGAGGAGACACACACACACACACACATTACCCTTCCAGACTGTGTGTAAGGTTCAAATAGCACATTAGTATGTGACTCGAGCACTTGACGTAAAACGACAGCCTATGTTTTCCAATTACAGATTTGAGATTATCAACATTTCAATCATTTTGCACAATGACACCATCAGACGTGCGGCGTGTCATACTTTGTCATCGGGCGATGAGGCAGCTGTATCGTTGGACGCTGGAGACAGAGGACTAAACAAGTCATCCAGACCACACAGCTCCTGGGGGGGGGAGATCCAAAATGATCAGGAAATCCTTTACAGTGGGACTGGATGATACGAGTCACCATCTGGAGATTACTTACAGAGTGAGAGGATGGTGGTGAGGTGTTTTTCCCTGAGGGGGCGGACCCCTGGTCCTTGAAGAAAGGCTGCAGACTGGGAGGTGCTGACAAACACAGAGCAACGTCCTGCTGAGGCTGTTCTACAGATACCTGAGGTCTCACGTTCTGTGGCTTCAAGTCATCACAAAGAGTGGAAACATAAGTTCTCCTTCGAGGAAGACAGTATGCAACTGGCAGCAGTAATAGTATAATAATAATTAAAAGTAATAGTCACTAACTAGTACTGCTGCCAGTTGAAATCATCAATAATCTCTATTAAGAGTGGGGGAAATATACAGCAGGAAGACCGCTGAACACAGCAATGTGCCGTCAGCACGCAGCGTTCCACCAAATCTCGACATTTTCCAGCACACCTGCACTCGCCGAGAGACACGGCACGTTTCAATTAGCCGAGATGCGACGGGATTTTTTGTTCCTCTTCCGTTAACAACATAGATCATAGTAATGGACGATGTCGTTGGAGTAATTAGCCGAGCAGTAATAATCAGCATCGGGCCAGTGTCAAGACACTCTTATCAGAGACCGCCGTCACTGTCCCGATCGGCAAACATCATTAATTTCCACTGCGACTGGAGTCAGTGGAGCAGCTTTCTTCCCCCCTCTCTCTCTCTCTCTCTCTCTCTCTCTCTATTTATGGAGCATTAACAGACTGTTCTGCCGCTGCTCCAGTGACGGGGGGCTCTGGGTTGCCGGAGTTTGAGAATGAAGTGTGCATGTAGTATGATGAGGGTCCATTACATGTGAAAAAGAGATGATGTAAGGGCTCACATCTGCTGTTGAGTGACTATTTGTGGTGACAGAAATATTTAAAGGCCAGTTCGGCTAAATAGAAGAAGAAAAAGGCAACACACATCTTCTCCTCATGTACCATAAATACAATTTAAGATGAATTTTCTATAGATATCGCAATATTGTTGTAATAAATGATTTTTTTGCTGCGATAATAATACAGGGAATCTCTGAAAATCCAAGCCCTAATATACATATTTTTTACATCTCAAATGTTTTCCTGTTGTACAATGCTACTTCAGCTACTTTAATGCCAGCAGATTCAGATCATCAATGTCTTTCTTTAAACCTCACCTTTGCCTCTTGTTGATTTAAAAACTCCTTGTGCGTACTCTGTTTGGTTTGAGTAACAAGGTTGTGGTCCGGAAGCCTGGCTGGAGTCGACTGGACTCGCTATTGGAAAAAGAAACAGGGTAGTTACTATTAGCATAAGTGCTTATTATTATAATAAATAATATATATTTTTATAAGCATTCAAACATCACCGTATTTACCTCTGATTACATTAATATTGTGGAGCTCTATTTTTGGTAATTGGTTAACCTGTGATTATACTTAACATCGTGCACACAGACTGTCAGGAACATATTCTGAGGCACAAGCAACACATCATATTGAAAAGTCTGGGTCTTTTGAAGTGCATTGCTGAAGGCGAGTCATGTACCTGCGGTGTGATTTGATTGGTTGCTTTGCTCCCAGGGGCATCAGTCCCTTGGCTCTCAGTGATGTGACTGGTCAGTGCAACCAGAAAGTGGTTGCCGTTGCTGTCCGTGACCAGAGTCGGGCCGGAGCTGCTCTTGAGGAGATCCAGTGGGAAAGAAGGGGCGGAGCCTGACTGCTGGTTGAAGGACGCTCGAGACAGCTGGAAGAAGAAAAAAACAGGAGAACTTTCAGAGAAAGGATATGCGTTTGTGGACACTTTTGCTTCACATTTCTTATTGGCATGCCAAACATTTGGTTCATCTTGTGATTCACCTTGTTCAATTCTATACATCCTAAAAATCCGACCAGATCACGAGACAATCAGGAGCGCCCTACACGGCAGAACGTTCACACAGTCTATGTGGTGAAAATGATATTATCAAACCCACTCCTGACCTGTGGCGGCTGCTGGTGCGCCTGCTGTTTCTGCTGTATGAGCACCTGTTGTTGCTTCAGATGTGTCTTTGTCTGTATCGGGATTTGTTGTTGTTGTTGTTGTTTCGTCTGCTGCTGCTGTAAAAAGGACTTCTGCTGCTTCAGCAGAATCTGTTGCTTCAGCTGCATCTGCTGCTGGTGCTGCTTTGACTGCTGGTGCAGGTGCTGCGACTGCAACAGTTGCTGCTGCAGCTGGAGTTGTTTGAGATGCTGTTTGTGAGACTTCTTCTTCCTCTGCTGAGAAAGTTTTTGCAGGTTTTCCGGCGTCGGACTGCGGTTCTGCATGGCCGTCTGCTCGCTCTGAATGCTGCCTTGTTGCTGGAGCAAAAGTTTCTGTATGGCCTGCTGCTGGGCCAGCTGCAGAGTGGTTTGCTGCAGGCGGACATGTTGCTGTTTCGTCTGCGTGCTCACCCGCTCGTGCCCCTCCTGACTCTGTGTCAAAGACTGCGCTAAACCATGAATTTCTGGTAATTGCATCGTTGGCTCACACGCAACTTCCTCGGCCTCGATGGATTCCTGTTTAACAGTGACCTTGATAACATCCATCTCACGTGAAACGGGTGACGGTGAAGGGGAGAACGGTGGATGGCCAAACGAGAGAGGCGCACCGGGTCCATCAGGAGGTTCTTGTTTAACTCTTACAAGAACCAGCGAATCCGGCCCTCCTCGGTTCACATGCTCCAGCTGCATCCTCAGCACCTCCACCAGTCTCTGTTTCTGCCTCAGCATCCTGGTCAACTCCTCGATCTGCTTGTCTTTCTCCTGCAGCATCCTGTCCTTGTCCATGGTCCCCACTGGAGCTTGGGTTGTGGTGGTGAGGGCCGTCGATGAGACCAGGCAATGTTTCTGCTTTAAAGAGAATTGACACGGTGCTAGGGAGGAACCCTTCGGCTCTTCTTTAATGCTGGTCGCATGCTGAGCAGTTGAACATGGCTGAAGGCTCACCTGGGTGATATGTGAACTCATCTAGATAAAAAGAGAGGGAATAAGAACACAGGAGGAAAACCTTAGATGAAAACCAAGAGTCTCCAGCCTAAACTGGCTTGAGCTTAATGCTAATGTCTGTATTCATGCTAACATGTTCACAATGACAATGTTAGCACACTGATGTTGAGCAGGTAGAATGTTTACCATACTCACCAAAGAAAAATTTAACCAAAGATTTGTACAAATCTTGTGGTCCATTTATAGAGACCATTAAGTTGTAAGTATTTCTATTTAAATACACCCTCATACTTAATATAGGCATTCTGGAAATCTTTTTCAGATATGATTGTTCAAAAGAATATTAAACAAGTATCTGCAGTACATTAAATGTATATGAATAGCTGTCCAACAGATATTTGGTAAAATAATTTAAGTATACAAATTAAAGGCATCTCATAATTTAATAGTTTGGGTAGTAGTTCAGCTGTTTACGCCGTCATGACCCTCACCAAGGTTATGTCAATGTATTACAACCACAATAATAACAGATTCTGACCATTTCCTCCAATGGGTCGCTGTTAAAGCTGGTATCCTCGAGGCTCATGGCGCCCGGCGAGCAGGCAGAGTGTGTGAATGAGGCGGTCGGGGGGGACGCGCTGCCCCCACAGGTCATGAGCTGCTGACGAGTGGCTGCACTGCTGCCTTCATCAGCTACACAGAGGGTGAGATATGACATTAGGCAGAAGGTACGACGATAATAAATAATCCTCACGGTTATCGTTTAACACTTGAATATATAATGCTATGACGAGAGGAGATTGGGGCAGATAACGTTTCTGTTGGACTAACCAGTCAGAGAAGATGTCTCATGGCACTGAAACGGTTGCTGTTCTTGTGACGCGGTGTTGTTGGTGGTTGCAGCAGCGGTTTTGGAGGATCTTCCTGCTCCCTCGGCCCCTGGCCCTGTGGTACCCCCTGCTGTTGGAGAGGAGGTAGTGTCGCTGCCTCCATTCAGCTCCTGGTAGGTCCTCAGCCTCTCGATGAGGTCGTTTTTGGTGCCGGAGACTGGCAAGCTGCGCAACTTCAACTCGGACTTCAGTTCCGCGACCTGACAAAAGACGGATTAACAGAGAAATTGAGACTGACGGACAAGAGCGAGGAAAAGCAAAGAGATGAGGATAAAGATCCCGGGGAAAATTGAAATGGATCTATGGGAAAAGAAAAGAGAAAACAAAAAGACAGACTAATCCATCACTGCCGCTTTCTTTGTCAGCTCTAAGTTGTCAGGCCACCTATCTGGTACGAAGTTTTGTGAATATTTTACATATGTCAACACCAGTTACTCCATTGACTCATAGCTTGTAGACAGCAGAGAGAGCTGTTGCTCTGTAGGGAGAGATTGAGACACACAATATGGATCATAAACTAACAGAGCTATTTTATTTTGGATTTGTACGTTGCTGTGCAGCTAACCTTCATTTCATCCAGCTTTGGAGGTAGAGACACGGGCTTTGTCCCACGTAAAGCAGCTGAACTCTGACGGATGTGACAGCCCTGATTAGACGGAGCTTTTGAAGGGGCAGTGACAGGTCGAAGAGGGGAGGAGGTAGTCGTGGAAATGGAGGACGAGGAAGAGGAAGATGGCTGCTGATCTTTCTGAGGTCTGTTGGAAAGGGAGTCAGAGAGGGTGTTTACACAGGATACCAGCCCCAGGGGTTCCTGCACTCTACAAGCTTGACCATCCACACACACACACACACACACACACCCACACACAAACATACTTGGGTGGTGCAGGCAGGATGGTGTGGTAGTTATAGTGCTGCTGCTGCTGCTGACTGAGGATCTGGAGCTGCAAGAAGAGCTGCTGCTGCTGAAGAATTTTGGCATAAGACGAGTCCAGATGGGGAGGAGGCTCTTTATCTCCCTTCTGGTCAGGGGGGATGTACTGATGGTACTTTAACTTCTTAATCTGGAAGGCAACACATTAACAGTGTAACAAATAACCAAATTACTGCTGCTCCCATGAGTCATTAGTTTCCTCTTCGGTTTCAATCTACCTTTGGCTTGTTGTCCTTAGGCTTCTTGTGTCGCTGTGCTGAGCGGTCGGAGTGTGGTTTAGGCTGGCACTGAAAAAAGAGAATGGATGCAAGTGCCTACTGTAAACATTTATACAACAGCATCAATCAAATTAATGTCGGGATGCCCTTTCCTTGTACATATGTTTTGGTCTCTACCAACTCCTGAGGGAAATATCTGTCTCTTCCGCTACTAAATGCTCCAATATGTCCACCAGCTGGTCACTACATGTGTCTGTCTACTGTTTGGTGATGCTTAGGTAGGACAAAGTGGGATTAAAAAAAAAAAATGTTGTGTTGTTGTTTGCTGCTGCCGGAAACAGGTTGACCGTAAAACCAAAACAATGAGCCTAAAGACGCTACAAGAGGCTGTAGAGCTGATGGGATCTACAGAGACGGATGATGATCTTCAATGTTCTGTTCATCACTATAAGTGGTCACATCAAGAATAGTTTGCACGGCTTCTTTTTAAAGTTCAAAAGGTCCCTTTTGCACATACATCGTTTGATTGGCCTCGTGGACAGATGTTGCTTACCTTGATCTGCGAAGCTGCTCCTGTCCTCTGAGCGGGTGACGCAGCCGTCCCATTGGTCAACTTGAATGAGGGGGAGGATCCAGAGAGCGGTGGGAGAGCAAGAGCAGGAGAAGAGACCTAATTGATGAGATGGAAATATACTAAAATAAGCAAAACCAATACCTGATTGACATCATGGCCTTACCAAGAGCTAGACTAATAAAATCAGCCAGGCCAATATATTGCCTGATATCTAGCCTATTTGAGAAATATCAAATAACATGACATAGTGATGCTTCATGCTACATAAGAGTTTGCTATCATACTGGATATGACAATCATGTTGTGTCACACAGTGTCACAGGTCCTACCTGTGTGGGAGATGGGACGCCGCCGCTGTCAGCCAGCGCCTCCGGTGGAGAGGGCAGGGGTAGCAGGCCCAGAGGAGACTCCAGGCTCACCGGCAGTTCTGGAGACAGACTGTAATTGCTGTCCTCATCACATGACGAGTTATCACCTGAAGCCTTTGGAAACCGTGTCTCTGAGAGGGAGGGAGGGGAGGACAGGGTGAATATCTAGGTCTGAGTGTCTGCCGGTTTTTGCTTCTATCACCTGCATTTACAGGTGTTGAGCCCGTGAATTCCTCCCCACAATCCAAACTAATTGCACTGTGCCACTGAAATAACACCCTGTTAGCATCCTCAAAGTCAGCCAGCACATCCTCTCCAAGTATCACCAAACACATCACTGCGTGTGCGAGTCAAGGCCTTTAAAATTGGACAGAAAATACACAAAACAAGCTTCTTCTCAGATGTCTGCTCCAGAACTGTCAACCGGTGCATTTATGTGATCGCTGCTGCAGAAAAACCTAAATGCTTGTCCCCTCTGCCTGCACATCGTGCCCATAGAAGACAGTTTTAGATGATATCTTTACACACACACACACACACACACACACACACACACACACAAAAAGTGCTTCTTCCGTCCTTTATCCCCAGTAATAGTTTTCATTCATCTAAGTTCACTTTCAGTGCAGCCAAGTAAGCCTGGCCACCTCAGTCATGCTGGTTTTCATGTGACAGATGGCATCCCTCTGAGTGAATGATGAGAATTCTGGAGGATCAGTTGCGTAATTCATGCTATGAATTAATTAACTGTTTATGTGAAGGCTCCTCCTGTTTATGCCAACTTGCTGTGCTACTAACGATATTCTCTAAACAAAAATGTTTCCCAGGCTTCAAATAAAAGTAGCCAAATGATACAGTTTAAAAACAACTGTAAAGACAAATGTCTCCATATTAGCCAGACTGATAGGTTATTATGCAGACTATTGAGTCTTTACAGGGATTTGCCAGACTAGCACAGAGACTTTCCTTTTGCTGGTGGATGTGTGTTATTTAATTACAGGAGCTGCTACAGGGTGCAGCAGACAGCGATGTAAAACACACCGCTGGTCATTAATCTAACATCAGCAGGCGATGATGAAGAGACAACATGGGGCTGATTTAACACCCTCTGATCCAATAATGTGATGACTTCCTCACTGCTGCGGCGTGCCTGTGTGTGTGTGTCTGTGCATCGCGCTCTCTATGTTTGTGTTCTTCGCATGTTGCACCGTGTGCAACTGTTGTGTTCCCAGAGTTCCCACAATAACTGCCGGTAATGCAATTGTGTTTATTGTGCGGCTGTGACAACGATGGATAATCCACTGACGCTGAACGTTATTGAATCTCAGAGTTCTTTCCTGCACACATCAATCAAGCAGCTGGACCCAGCGACTCTGATCTCATCATCTAATGTCTGACAGCACTGGACTGCAGATGTGTGATAACAGTTTGACAGGACGGCTCCTTTTTTTTTTTATTATTATTGTTGCCGTTATAATGGAAAAGGGTGAAATTGGGGTCATTACATCTGCCACTATGCCCAAATTGCAACTGATTAAAATCCCTTTCATTCATTTAAAATCCTAACTCTTCAATTAGTGTGTAATTTTTCCTAATAAAAGACAATTAGTTTTTATTAACAGGCTCTGCGGCCATCTAAAACTGACAGCGGAGAGGGGACTTCCTGTCAGTCAAGCGGGGACGCCAGAGCAGACATCATTCACTTTATCCTAGTTCGACATTTGTTGGGAGAGTTTGTGTGTGTTACGTGGTTGTTGTCTATATATTAGATAAGAATGTATATCGCCAGGCATTTCTGTGTCTGTGTGTGTGTGTTGAGCGCGCACAGCTGAGGGAGAATCCTGTTTATGATATATTACACCTCCCTTCTCCGCATGTATGCAGGGCATATTGAGTTTAAAGGTGTTTTCACTATTTTGTGGCCACTAGGGGGCACAAAAACAGCAAAACAGGCTGAGAAATGTAGAGCCACAATGACATTAAGGGGACAGGGGGGGGGATGCCAAGTGCATGACAAGTGACACATGGACATTCAGTGGGGCCTTGTGTACCTATGATGGCCTGCTTGATGCTGGAGTGAACAGGCAGGATGTTTTTGTGGATCAGCTCCATGGGCCCCGGCCGGTGGGAGATCTTATCGTTCAAATCATCGGCAATGCGAGCTCTCTTCAGCTGCATCTGCTTGGCCTGAAGCGACGGCTCTGCTGACGTCTCTGGAAGCACGCAGAAACAAAGTGATGCACTTTTATTTTTTGTTGCCAGTGTGTTAGGAGCCTTCTGAGTTATTTGCCGTCAGAGAGGAGGCTCTATGTGGCACTTACCCTCCAGGATGTGCATCCTGATCAGTTCAGATCGCTCCGGTCGAGTCCTGATCTTCCTCTTGAGATAGTCCTCCGTCTGTCAGAGTTTGCAAAACATGTTGACAATCACTCACCTTTGGATTTATTCTCCCGACTTATAATGTTCCCATAACTCATTCTCACATCAACATTTCCTGACCTCTCAAGTTCAAACTCACATTTCCTCTTTTGCAATCATAATAACCTGTGCTACATGATATACCATTAGAGAAGTGGGTAGAAACTGTCTTTTAGAGAGATTTACTGCCATGGTCAGTTGAACTCAAGAACCCCATCATTGACGGCAACATTTGTTTCTATTTATCTATTGCTTTCAGACAACTTTCAATGATTTATTTGTATTTATTTGCACTTGACAATCCAATAGGCCGATTCATTTTCCGTGCAGATGGCCTTATATCAGCGCTTATTTGTCATTTCCAGGCCTTCTGTATTACATTATTATTCAAAAGTTGCTGTTATGATGTTAGATGTTATAAAGCCCAGATATTGAATTTTGCCAGTTTTAAGTCCACTGATCAATTCGAGGATGGCGTACTCACCCGAGCTCGTTCTAAGCTCCGTCTCTGTTCGTGGAAGACAGTTGAACTTTTCAGGGCTTGAAGAATAAAGAGAGAGGAGAGAGAGAGATAAAGAGGAGAGAGAGAGAGAGATAGAGAGAGAGAGAGAGAGAGAGAGAGGGCATTAACATGGCACTGTGTACATTCTTGCCATTGAGGGAAATGGCTTTTTGCTCCAGTTCAGTCTGAATAGGTTAACTGATGGTGAGCGCTATTGCTCTTGCATTGCCAAAGCTTTTCCTTTCTCTCATATTAAGTGCCATGCCAGCGTAGTAAAGGCCTGCTCTTATATTCCACGGCAGAACAAAATGCATAATGGCCTCGGCAGTGGTCCCTCTAACATGTAAAACAGGCCTGGCCAACCCGCGGCTCTTTAACTAGTTTCATGCGGCTCTTCAGGAGCTGTCACATGACATGCACAGCCAAACGAAAATATGAAGAAGAACACAGGACGTTTTTGCCAGAGTGGGAGAGTTTATATTTTTTTGTTAAACGTAATGGCAAGCCGATCTGCCTTATATGTCACGCAGCATTAGCGCATTTCAAAGCTTCAAATCTTCAGCGTCACTTCAGCTCACTCCACCCTAACATCGAACAGGAATTTCCAAAAGGGACTGAACTTCGCAAGAACAAGTTGGTCGCTTTGAAAGGAATTGCTTAGAGTGGCAACAACAGAATACAAGCCAGATTTGAAGAGGATTGTTCAAGATAAGGAATGCCAGAAGTCTCACTAAGCAGCATAGTAAGAGAAAGATGTTATTGAAAATTATTCTATTATTGTTTGTGGACTTGCTTGAACTGAGAGTTTGTGTGTGTGTGAGACAGTGCACACAATGTTAACTGTTGAAAATTACTGATATTATCATGTTGGTGTGGTTATTTTCATTAGATCTGGCTGAGCAGAGGTCTGTGTATGCGTGCATACATGATTAAAAGATGATGTTCATGTGTACCCATGTGTATGATGTGGCTCTTTGCAGTAACACAAAAAAAAAGTGGCTCTTAGTCTCTGACTAGTTGGCCACCCCTGATGTAAAAGGAGAGGTGTAATGGGAAGGACTCTGAAGGTTCCAGTCCAACGAGTCTCTTTACAAGCAGTACAATTTATGGCATATGTTCAGCATTCCCAAATGACTCAAGCAAGACTTGCTGCAAGCCTATGATTATGCAAAAACCAAGGGATTAGTGGTGCTAGACACCTAAAAGCCTAAAGGGTTGTGATGACACCAAAATGCTGAGTTAAATGCAGCATATCAGTACAGGCTTTATGATTCCACTTCTAAAACAATAATCTAAACCTCAAACTATTAAATGATGTTATATTGCACGGAAGAAAATGTATATGCAAGCAGGTTATTGAGTAGCAATATATACAACTTGAGCATGATGGGGATCAGTTGGCCAGAGTCCATTTGAAAAACATGCATTTTATTAACACTATTTCAGATTTGATTTGCTCAATGACACTGAAGAGTTGTAAATTGAACATTTTATACCTGGTTTATGTTTATTTGTTGACCAAGCCCCTATGAATGAGGAGGAGGCTGTAAGATAAGACAAACAAGAGGCAGAGTTTTGTCACAGCACGTCAGTGAAACGCCATCGTGGCTAACAGTGTCATAGAACAACCGACTATCTTGTAATTGGGGGATATAATGGGGTTTACCGAGATGTCTATCTGAAACGCGATGTAAAAAGGTGTGTGCCAGTGAGGGCTGCGGAGTGAGGCTGCCCGTTTTGGCTCACTGGAATTGAAACAACGCAATGACTGAGGTTAATGGGTTCACGTCCATATTGGGTGGACAGTGTATGATTCCTAGCCTTTTGTATCACAGTTCCACAACTCTAGGACAATTGTGTTGCCTTGTTTGTCTCTCAAACATGCAGACAAGTCAACAAAGGAGTTTTTAATGGCCAAACAGTGGTGCATTTGTGACTGGCCAATTGACTTCATTTCAACTCCAAATGTGCTGGAGCTAACACTACAGAAAATGTGTTGCTGTCCTAATACTTTCTGACTGTGCACACGCACGCACACGCACGCACACACACACACACACACACACACACACACACTAAATTAGCGACCCTGGGCGAGACTGCTGGTACCTGTTCAAGCCTGAGTTCACGTCGCTGAGCATTGTCAAACTTCTGGTACACACTCACTCTACACACCCCGGGGACATCGACCCTCTTAGACCTCTCACCCATCCACAAGGGGGATTGAGCCCGCCTGTCCGTCGGCTACATGGGAAAAATGAGGGGTGGGATGGAGGGAACGACGGATGGATGAGCACAAAATGAGGTCTTGGAGGGATGAAAGAGATCGAAATGGATACGAAGAAGACGGCGCGTCAGAAAGCCGAGCGTAGGGAAGACGGGGAGAGGAAGATAGATGAAGAGAGGCAGCAGGAAGAAAAAAATGGAACAACAGACCGAGGGGCAAATGAAGAGGAGGAAATAGAGAGTGGTGGGGTGAGGTCAGAGAGAAAAGACCCCATCATGAGCACGAGTGGCTGCATCGTGGCTTCTTGCCACCCTGCTAAAGCTAACCAGCATTCCCGGTCTTTAAACTTTGAGAACGTGGAGCAGCCTCACTTCCTCTGGCGGTGGCTGCATTTTGATGTTCAGTCCGCTGCCAATCAGGGCTTTGTTTTTTCTTATGTGTTAACCGACTGGCTTGTTGCTCTAGCAACTCCCCTCTGTATATCACTTTAATAGCCACCTAAAATGAATTCAACATGTCAAGTTTCACATATATAGAAGACAGATGTAGCACCTCCACCAGTAAGTGTAAATCCAATATTCTCCTATTTTTATTCAACAGACATTTAAAAAAAAAAAGGGAAAAAAGGCTTCATCAGCGCATTAAGGTTTAGCTGAGAAAGATTTTTTACACATCTGAGAAGAGTATAAATAACATGCGAGGCAGGGTTTCACACTGAGGGCTTATTATAGCGCTGAGCCAAATGTACAAACCCTACCACACACACCACGGCTAATAGAAGAAACATAAGTTGTCTCTACACAAAGCAGGCATTTTAAAAGATTCTTCTTTAGAGGGATTGTGGAAGGCAGAATGGAGAGACGGTGAGTGATAAAGAGACATACTAGATCCCAGGAGGGTAGAAAGAGGATGGCCGCCATTGTTTGTAGAGGTCAAGTGGTTATTTGTGAGGCCATCGACCCAGAGCAAGAGAAAGTGTTGACTTCATCAGCAAAGACTATAAATATGTCCGTCAACGTCTTCTTTTTCCATGACTTGAGATGATGAATACCAACTGTGGCTATATCAACATGCAATGTTGTTGACGAAAAAAGAGAAAAATAGAAATCTCACAAAATCTCTCCTTATCTCCAAAATGTTATAGAGCAGCTTCTCTTCCATTGAAACTGACTCGTAGTCTGTTGTAGTGTGATCGCAGCATAAGACTATACGCTACACACTCAATGCGTGTACTATCGTCCAACATACTTGTGTATTCACAGTAGTATGTGTCTTTAACGCACTGAACTGTAATTATCACTTCCTGAGAGCCTCCTTTGCCAACCTCGTTTGACCAAATGATGATTCGTGAGAATCATAAAACCCGAAGTAATTATTAAAGTATGCCAGGCGCTGCAGTAGCTCTCCACCGACTGCGTGGCCCAGTGCATGATGGGAAACGCTTGGTTAGTGCCACATCAGAGAGATGATTGGCTCTTAGATTTAACAGCATCCTAATTTTATGTGAAGTTGTGATACTTAACGCTCGATTGTTGACTATTAGTCTCAGGTTTAATCTGAAAACATATTGTGTGTGGTTGATACCAATAACGTTTATTTATACAACGCATATCAAAACCAGTAGTAATGTATTTCACAGGCAGGCATAAAAATAACAAAGGATGCAGCTACACACACATTTCTACATTAATCTATATTTATAAACACATGTGAACAAATTCAAACGTGATCTGCAAACTACAAGTAGACAGGAAGTTGTTTTTTCAGTGACGTCCTGTGTAAACTTTGATGTCAGCTGGAAACGCCCCCTGCTGCTCTGGATTCTGGATCTGGATTCCAGGCGCAGCTCTTTCGAACGAGCCCATTGAGACGACAGGGACCACGATGATAAAGGTCATGTGACACGAGAAGGTATAGCCGAAATGTCAGCGGCTAATTCTTCCGCCATATGCTCACTCTGACATTAACCGCATTAAAACCCATAGCCGAACGTTCACCGTTTCTAAAAGGTAGTCAGGCGGCATCTCGACCTGGTCGGGAACAACACAACGACGTCGCCTTCCCGTCTCCACGTGAGAATCTCCGCTCTGGTCACATCACTAACGCTAACAGTGGGGCTTGTTGGGACGTACGGTAACTCCCCCGAGCATTGGAGGAGATAAAACAAGCACCTAATCAAGCAACGAGCCCGTGGTTAAGGAGCGTGGAAAGGCTAATTGGATGAAGTCGTGTGAACAAAACATTTTGATCTGCGTCCGAGTCGGTTTCTACAAAGAAACACAAGTGAAGACAGACAAGGGCGTCTCCTCGGGTCACACTTGGCCTGATCACAGCTAGTCTCTCTCTCTCTCTCACTCTCTCCCCCCCATGTACAGTTTATGCTCACTACTCACAGACAATAAAGAAAGTCAACAGCACCGTTTGTCCCGTCATTGGTAACAATGGCGAATTTCTACTGGCATCGTTTTTATTTTAAAGTAGCTCCCTACCAGATGAGTCTTGCTCGTTATTAATGCGGTCTGTCCGCAAAGATAAGAACTGCTTATTGTATTGTCGGCTCTATATATTAAAAGGGAAGTAGTGTGTGTGTGTGTGTGTGTGTGTGTGTGTGTGTGTGTGTGTGTGTGTGTGTGTGTGTGTGTGTGTGTGTGTGTGTGTGTGTGTGTGTGAGAGAAGCAGAACAGAACATTTTCCTGCAGCGTTTTCCTCTTGTGGAGGCACAAAAATAGGATATACTCGCAGACGCACTTCCTTTGTGAAAACGTGTGAGACTATGATGAGATGAACGATCACAAGATGAATATTTTATACGTTTTTTAAGAAAAAAAAGGCTGCACTAAATTGGATTATAATAGGCAGGCCACTCAAATTGACATGTATGTTCCTAATAATTATTAACATCGGAATGGGGTCTTCTTCTTGTGGTACGTTACGATGACGACATTATTCTTAACACTACAGAAGCATTTTCAATTCAATAGGTGTGAAAAAAAAGCCAGCAGCCTATAATCAGCACCAACCGTCAAAAGTGTCCAAATACTTGGAGTTCAATGGTGTGCGGGGGAAATCTCAATCAGATAGAGAGCGGTAAACGGATGTCGATGGCGCTTGATGTGTGGCCTTGATTCACCTTTCTTTGAAGACTGAAACTGCCGTCTGTTGGGAGCCGGCGGCATCGTCCTGACCACGAGCCAAATCACTTCAGAGAACTGCCGTGTGACAAGTAATGAGGCGAACGCTGAAGCGCCGCGGCGGATTATCACAGGCGAGTGGATAAAAAAACCTCAGCACGAAACAGAATCAACTTCATGAAACGGACACTCAGTTGATAGTTATGATAGGAACGCCTGGCTGAAACAAACGTCTGTGTGTCCCTTCAGTAGGGGAACATCTTCCGTTGTGTAGAAACTGTTTGTAGTGATGTGACTTAATGTCATTTTGGAGAATTGTATTACATGATACTGACAAAGGTTTCTAATATTTAGTCTACCTGGCTATGTGTATCTAAATAATGAACAAAATGGTTTATCGAACCGATAATCGCCAGAATAATCAGCATTGAAAATAATCGTTACTTCATTCCCAATGATTGAGAACATTGTAGATGACCAATCAATGAATGGTGACTCGTTAAAAAGTCATTTAAAAAAAGCTGCATCAGCAATGTGTTAAATAATCCTAAAAGGCCGACACTGAACAAATAATACTCTGGATCTAAATGGAAACAATGACTTTTTCAGCACAGGGACCCACATCCTTATCTCCTCGTTTACTTACGTGGCATGATCCCCTGGCTGACCAACTCTTCCCTGGACCGTCTCTGCTGCAGCTTCAGCTGGAGGACTGAACGCCGAGACGGAGACAAGAAGCAGAAGAAACACAAGTCAGTCGGTGCAGAATGAGTAGAAAGTGTGGTCACACCGAGCAGACATCATTTCTTCACTTCGGCTCCCAGCCACAGAAAGCCACAAAGGTTGCAACATTACTCACCACGTAGGTGCAAGCACAGAAAATGATAAAAGTAGGCTTTCCGTCTGTGAATGCAAGTAATAATTGTGACATCGGAGGCTCTCCAAAGAGGTTTCTATCTCCCCGGTTAGCTGCTGATGAGCAGAATTAGTTCTCTGTGGTCGACAAAAAAGGTTACAAGACACACTGCAGGGGAAAGGGAAACACACACAAACATGAACACACAAAGAAACCACGGCGCAGATGCACCGACAGCTTCCTGTTTCAAGTAGTTGATTAAATAGCGGCGCGCATGCTTCACGGCTGCAAGCGTCACAGCTCATTGACACAGAAGAGCGTGTGACCAAGACCGATAAGAGGAAGGAGATCCACGTGCACACGTTTAATGCAACGTCATTCATACAGATGTTTATTATTTTCAATTTACTCCCCAGACCTGTGATTCGGTCTTTCCACTCAGATGTATATGGAGGCTCAGACACACAACGATCATTCAGAATCCTCCAGCTAAGTGGCATTTGCATTTTTTGGTCGTCATGGCTCCGCGTTCAGAGAAGCGATCAAACTCGTTCTGACTCACCACGCTCTGAGCCAACCGTGCATGTTTTCAGGCGAAAAAGAACAGCAAATTAATTTGGAGCGGGGGAGTTTCCCCAAATGAAAATATAAAATCGCCAGGAAGGGATCTTCTGCAGATCGGCAGTTTTACGGCTTATCTGGGTCGTGGAATCAGCATTACAAGTTGAAAGAAAATGGCATCTCGAAACATTTTTGGTGGAGGCCTCTTTTAGCCCCACGCCCTGACCATGTGCAGTTACGATATTAGCTCACACCTTTGCAGAGCAGAGCTGTGGCGGAGGTGTTGCAACGTGGGATCCGTGTTGAGGCAACACATGACATTGCCTACAGTGTAAACTGCATGCTGTTAATTTAACGCAATTTACACACCAGATTATCATTTTCTAAACGTGCACACTTGCGTGTAGCATTCTCTCCTGCACACAAAACCCCCGCCGCTGCGTCATTCTGTCCGATCGGAGCTGATGGGAAAGGACAAAGCCGTAAAGTCAAAATGTACTGCTGCCACTTCTGGGCGGAAGCCAATCACCCCAATGACATTCAAACTGTAGCTCAACTTTCCTCGGCACAGCGTTCCTCCAACACGGGCTGAGACCCCACACGGGGCCACTTGATCAGCAGTCCGGTTAAGTTCAGAAAACCAGCAAACTAATAATGCAGATGATCTGTACAGAATATGCATCTTAAAAAGGTGGATAGCGGGCCAGAGAAGTGCCTTTAGCAAATAACTCAGCAAACTGCTGAACTAAGCACATCTTAGAGGACATAAAAACTACACTTTTATCAGACAAAATATAAAACACACCCTTAAGACATTAAATATGTTTAAGCAGTGCTTCCATATGATACAATGTGCTGTTCTAAACTCCTTTTTGGCCACTTGGGAGCAATGTTACGTTCTTTCTGGCGACCTGAAGTCCAACACTCCCCTTTTAGCTACGTTTTGGTCTCCACCAACTCCCGAAGGAAATGTTTGGCCCCTTAACTGCTAAATGCAGCACAGTGTTTGGTGTTTATTCCTCTTCCTCATCCCTACACAAAGAGACATTAACCTTCATACATCAAATCGTGACTTTCTTCTGCCTGCTCTGTCGTTAATTCCCTTTATATCTCACCTGCGATGAGAGCGCTCATCTTTCTCATGCATCTGCGTCTCTCGTTCTCCTCTATCTCAAGTCCACGAGCTCCGGCTGGTAATCTGGAAAAGCATCAGCTCTGCCACTGTGGCTTATTGCAGGGACAATCTGCACACAAGCTGTGTCTGATGAAATGAAGAATGAAAACATTCCTCTTCCTGTAATTTCTGTGACGAGCACAAGGCTGACACGGGATGGGGCGGCTTCTCACCTCGGCTGCAGGAAATATTCAACTGCTTCCTGGAGGCAAAAACAAGGCCTAGACTAACAACACACACTCACTACAAGCATGCAAAACGTGTGCAAGCATACGCAGGCCGGCATATTAAACGTGCAGAAATATACACACGTCTTAATACCTCAGCTTACCGGCGGCACAGCGTGAACATACACTCACAATCCTGAAACGAACCCGCCGCCGCATGCACACACACACACACACACACACACACAAAACACATGTTTTCGAGGCAGATGATTTGTGCCAGGAGGTGACAGGCAAGTGATGCGATGTGCCGATACAGGATCTATTCTCACTCAACAACAGTCTAATGCAGACGAGATCGATCCTGATAACCACACACGAGGGCCTCGCACGAGCAGCCGACCGAACCGCGTAAACACCTCGTGAAAAAAAGAACTTTACAAAATTTACAATTATTACCGGAATGCAGAGCGCTCGTGAGATTTCAAAGCAAGTTGAAACGGGGATTCTCCAAATGATCTCTGGCCCAACTGCAGCCGCTTTTCCTGAAACCCCCCAAAAAGCTAAACTATTTGGTATGACTGTCTAAGCATGAGAAACATTGTGGAATATTACAACCATCAGTGTCACCTTTCAAAACACTGCTTCAAATGGATTTTGAGCACATTTCTTCTGACCCGTGTGGATTTCTTCTCTGTAATTTGTCCCATTATTAAAATCACAATTGAGTGCAATTAAATGTGCTTCCTTATCTACATATTTCTGTACTGAAATTATCGTGTTTGTGTCGACTCGCCTTCATACCTCGGCACAGCACTTCCTGTTCTTTGTACCCCCTGTTTTTATCTTTAACCTGTGGTCCTCCCCTGTCGCCCTCTGACTCAGTTTTCTATTTGTGTCCATGTTGTAACGGCTTGGAACTCAATCTCTCTCCGGACGGCCAGCTGAATTAAAAAGGACTGTACAGTCAATTGCCAACAAACACACAGGAAGAGACACAGGAAGAGGAGCGCGCTCACTCGTGGTGAGAATAAGTCTCAGCTTTGCTTGGTTGAACTTCTGTCGATTTATCTCATTATTCCCACTAATTGCAATGACACATGTGTCTCTGTTTAAAAACATGCCTTGCCAGAGTCCCCAGGAAACCCCACTCAATCAGAATCCTGTTTAACGTGCACCTGTTTCACTATAATGTCCAGAATAATAATAATAATAATAATAATAATAACCTTAAATCGTATTTTTAGGAGTTGGCTCAAACCATGTCATTACACTTTAGACGTCCCTGAAAGTCTCTTGGAGTTTGTCCTTTCCTAAATCGGTCCAAACTGCTCTCAGTCCAGCTGCTGTGGTCCGAGGCCCACACCGCTCTCCAGTCAACAGGTTGCTGAGTTCATGTGCTGAAGGCAAAGTGTGCTGTGCCCAGGCTGGCCGAGCCCCAACTGTAACCCAGCCACTTGTAGAGTATTTGATCCACTTAACACCTGAGCCCAGAAAATAAACCTGCATGACACTCAGAGGAAGGCCTGTACGCTGATGTAACGTGCTGCTTTATACATTGACAGTAACCAGCAAATATCGCCCCAGCTGACATTTTGGCCAATTAACTGCACTGAAGTGAAGTCAAAGCATTCCCCCATCAGGCTACACACATTATCAAACCACCACATGTGTTGCCTTTATAAAAGCCAGACACACAACAGGTATCCCACCTTGTCTGAGACTCTGACAGGCCTGGCGCTCCAACTCAAACCGCAGGGCTCTCTCATCCATGTCCCTGCTGATTGGCGGAGGCCTGAGAGAGGCAGGGTTGATGCGGACACCGGGCATGTGTTCCAGCATGGCGGTCAGACCGCAGAATTACTCTGAATGACACTCAGGCAGAAGGAAGAAAACAAGAAGCAGGAAGTGGGCTGCAGCTGAATCCAGGTGTTGGATTTATGCCGCAGCAACAGGTCTGTACATCCGCAGAACAGAACAACGAAAATCCTCTTGACGATTGTAAAGTTGCTACGAAGGAATATTCTTCAAAGCCAAGTAACATATTATGAAAAGAAGGGTTGTGCTAAGTTTCTTCACAGACCATCAAAAAGGGATTTCTCCTCATCAAAATTTTTTGAAAAAAGCTCCTTGATCTGACTCGGTTAGTGTCCTCTACAACAAAATTATCCTGAAATGTATTGTGTTGTTGAAATAAAAAAGCAATACTATATATAAATATATACAAACACAAAGCTACTGTATCAGAGCTACTGCACAGCTTTAGAGGAGCTTCTGCTGTGTTTGCTGCAGCTGCAGGACTGAGTAAGACGTGTGTGTGTGTGTGTGTGTGTGTGTGTGTGTGTGTGTGTGTGTGTGTGTGTGTCAAATGTCGATGAATCCGTGATCCAGCAGTCGGTCCCAGCTGCTGCTGTACTCAGTCATTCAGCCGCTGACGGACACAAACAGGTGCGCACGCACACACACACACACAAATACACACATGTTTTGAGCGGGGCCCCCTTTCCTCCTCGCCAAATTCCTCTCACTTAGCACTTCTGATCTGAGCTCAGTGCGGTGTCGATGATATGCACCTGTGGAGCACCTATCTGGCATCGTGCATGCAGGCCTAAAATCATTACACACACACACACACACACACACACACACACACACACACACACACACACACACACACACACACACACACACACACACACACACACACACACACACACACACACACACACACACACACACACACACACAGTAAATGTAACTGCTTTAAATCCCACTCTTACGTGACAGTGATGCTCTCAACATGGTGAAGTAGAAGAGCTTTTAGGGTCAACAGGCAAAGTAACCAAAGTCAGTAGCGCAGCAGCAGCCTTATTATTTGTCCCACAAAATATCTTCATTTCTAAATTGGCCAATCTAAAACCAACCATCCCTATCAGCTATAACTTTCTCTCGTCCATAGCTTTCTAGGAAAACATGAAGTTGATGAGAGCTAGAAAATCCATTTAAAAAAGTCAGTACAAACACTTAAACAAGCAAACATACCGCCAAGGTATGTAAAGTACTCCGTATTATCATTATCAAAACATATGTAGAGAAATTAAGTTCAATATAAGGGTATAAATCCATTTCTTTGAAGACAGCTACTAACTAAATGTACTAAACGACCAGCGGGTGTGTTCTCTTCAGCGGGTCAATAAAGTGCGTAACCTGCCGCATGCCTTCATCTCTCCCTTTCAGCTTCCCCTCTCCCCGCCTGCTTGTCAGTGTAAAACACCTGCTCCCGTCCATTGACAGTTCCATTCATCACCATTATTAAGGCTCTGTCCCAGGTGACATCAGATAATGTGACATAACATTAAAAAAGGTGAGAGGGGAGCCCCGTTCAAGGTGAAAAAAAAACAAAAGCGCTCCCTTCTCATCTGTCAATTTGCAATTCAATGAACCGGCGGTGCCTGTCGTGTTCACATTGTGTTGATGAAACAAATTAGATGGAGGAGGCAGTGCTTCAAAAAAACAAAGAAATGATTGAGGGCATAAAAGGCCCGTCTGTGTATATGGGTGCTCGCATTAAATATGCAGGATGATGCGTCTGCGCCATCGCAGGTTGTTTAGATGCAAGATGAGGTGTCCCGAGGCAGAGAGCTCCTCAGTGTGACGAGAGAGGGGGAAACGAATCAGGGCTCTGAGCCGCCATTACTTCAGATAACGGCCCGACCAAAACACGGGCGGGGATTATCCCGCTTTGCTGTATGCGTGTGCTCTCAGGAAGAGTGGATCTACGTGTGTGTGTGTGACAATGCATTCAACTCTGACTAATGTATCTGTATAATTTATGGAGCATTGAGAGTATTCTAAAGATTTGTTTGCATCTGACTCAGTCCCCATAAAGAGTGCTCGCAGAAATGCTGAGATAACAGCAAACAAAATGCTCAGGGCTCCAAGTGGACTGTAAATCTCTCTCTTTCTCTCAGACACACACACACACACACACACACACACACACACACACACACACACACACACACACACACACACACACACACACACACACACACACACACACACACACACACACACACACACACACACACACACACACACACACACACACACACACACACACACACACACACACACACACACACACACACACACACACACACACACACACACACACACACACACACACACACACACACACACACACACACACACACACACACACACACACACACACACACACACACACACCTCGATGCTGCTCCGTCAGTGGGGCGAAGATATTAATCTTAAAATACCGGTTTGGAGAGGCAGGGACGCCGAGGTCCTGTGGAGGCGAAGGAGGTATTTTGCTATTATCGGAATAAGTAATTGAATATCTCTACAACTGCTATACAGGCGGCAACCAAAGACGAAACGTGAATTATTTATACTAGCCAGCAGGGGGCGACTGAGTTTGATTGTCTAGAAGTCTATGAGGAAATGACTCTACTTCTCACTTGATGTATTTCCTCAGTAAACATTGTTTATGGTCTCAATCACTAGTTTTAAATCTTCTTCAATACAGCATTATGTATTTTTAGTAAATTCTGGTCCCATCTAGAGTCAAATAGGCCATAAAGGCTATGCTTTAGGGCGTGGCGCACTTTTAATTGGCAGATCGGTCTGGGAGTTGCCTGTGTTTTCATCTTAGAACTTTAACCCTTTCACAGTATCTAGAAATGTCCTATTCAGCGTTTGGTTGTGTTTAGCTCCACCCTCTGATGTCACTTCTAGTTGCTAAAAACAAGCCTGAGACATGTTCACAAGAATAGTACCGACGCACTTACCCAGAAACACAATGCTTCCTGTCACGGAGTCATGAAAATTCAAATGTTGAGTCAGGCAATAAATTAAATATTCAAATCAATCCCTCAAACTCAAAACTGCAAATGTGAAGCTCAAAGATGAAAAGAATACAGTTTATATCCAGACGCATTTCCCACGCGACCCCTGGGCTTGACCTCTTTAACCCACAGAGGTTCTGGCCACGCGTTCATCAGTGTCTCGCTGTCATCTCTGGAGAGGTAGTGGAGAGGCATGGATCTATTAAAAGGATTCCCTGTTATGTCACCGAGAGGAAATGATGAGACTGGAGGTCAATGGTCATTGCCAAAAGTATCTGCAGTCAGCGAATGTGTCAGCGAGTGTGTTCATTAAAAACCTGACTCAAGACGTCAGAGAGAGCCCCAACGGTGCCAAGGAAATGAAAGAAAGGCTCTGAGAACACGGAGGAATAATTAGAGCAGCGTATTTGATATATACAGTGTATTTGTAATATTATTCCCATGGAACTAATATTTGGTTGTTGTTGACAAGCAGTTTTAAAGATTCATTCAGTTTTTTTTTTTTAAAGGTTTTCATAGAGACTTGGGTCACAAGTCAAAAGGGATAAAACATTAAAAATTAGCTCTGGTCTATTCAAATCTTTTATAACTTAACTGTGGCTATAAACGTTATTTTCACATTCTCCACAGGTATTTATTGCGACATATCGGCCTCATCTTCGGTTTCATCCCCAGTGCCCTTCCTAAAACAAGACAAAGCTGTAAACAAGTGTCAAATGAACTGCTCCTCCCCCTGGTGTCGTTTTGCATGTTACCGTAATGCACTCTCCCATAACCAGATTGCTGCTCTCCACATAAATACGCTAGTTTGTGTCCTAAGAAAGTTATTTGCAATCTTGTATAGCCCCATGTTATTTATTCCCTATGTTAAGGTTTTATACAGCGTCCATATAAAGCTGCTGACTCAGTGATACCCATTTACCAACCCCCTCTATCCACTTTAAATGAGTTGCTCAAACCTCAAAATGAAAATGTAGTTATGAACTATTGATTTACGTGTCAGTCAAACTGAAGACAGGAGGTCCATCTCACCTTTCTTGCAGGATAAGTAATGCATTGAATGTCTCTCTGGGTGAAGCATAATTTATTGTGTTCTGGGGCCATGAAATTGACCCAGTTCACAGAGTAGTTTTACTTCGACAGGATTCAGTGACATCTAGTGGTGAGGTTGCAGATTGCATCCAGCTGCAAACCTCTCTGCTCTACGCCTCCCTTTCCAAGCGCCAGTGTTTGGTGTGTCCTTTCTGGGCAAGTTGGTGGACTCTATCAGGAAGACCTCCTCCCTATGCTGATGTAAACGGCTCCTTGGAAGATATCGATTCTCGGTTTCAGGTCATTACACACCAATCAGTACATAGTTGTGAATATTGCATTAATAAATCCCCCTAAATCCTACACACTGCTCCTTTAAGTCGCTGCATGCACACAGAGCCTCCTCAAACCCACATATTAATTATTCCTTTGACCTTATATTCTATTTTGTTCCTCCGGAGTACTCCTGCCCCACAGATTCCCCATTACCCCAATACTGTCACTTCAACCAACCCTCCTCTGATATTACATCTCGCTTTGCTCTTAACCTCTGTACTCCCTCCAACTGGTTTAAATAGCAGGACCAGCTGGCCTCACCGCTAAATCTAGAACCACACACACACACACACACACACACACACACACACACACACACACACACACACACACACACACACACACACACACACACACACACACACACACACACACACACACACACACACACACACACACACACACACACACACACACACACACACACACACACACACACACACACACACACACACACACACACACACACACACACACACACACACACAGTTTAGGAAACATGGGTTCACACATTAGTTTGTCTTACAAAGATTAACGCTGGTTGTAGTTCTTGCATTGGCCAGAAGGTGGAGACATGCACGCACTTTAAAATAGAGGGCTCCACAGTGTAACTGTCCACAGGTATCAGATTACTAGCTCAGCTGTTTACTCACTGGAGCAGATGTATTCAGATTGCACTTCTGAAAGACAAAAACAAAACACAACCTGTGCCGTGTCCTTCTGGGGAAAAGAAAAAGAAGATTTTTTTCTTCTTCATCCATTCAGTGGAAAATAATTTACACTTAAGGCACCGTGTCCTTTGTCTTTTTATTGTGATTTATCCGGATCTCTCTGCGTAGATTAAATATTTATTTCTGCTCCAGAGTTTACTTTAATTGGTCAAACGCTCGTGCATAAGAACTTCCACTGAATGGAAAAAAGCAGAGGAAACTAGTGCTATAAATATCACTCTTTTACAGTCGCCTAACATGGGGTTGTTTTTTTATTTTGTATTAAAAGAAATAAGTCAAACCATGACAGAATGAAAGTAGTCCAAGTGATCATGTTACGGGCTCAATGATGTCATGCAAACAGAAAGATATTTCTATCCAAACACACACTTCAGAACTTCCAATGAAGGAACAGTTTGCCATAGTAAATCGATCAATATTAAATGCTACAGATATACATTCAAATATTTCTACAAATATGGTCATTATCTTCTTTATCAGCTATCTTTATCTCAGCTGCACATAAAATACCAATATGCAAAGCACCCACAACAAGACAGCAGCTCAATGCCACCAGCGGGAGAGGTCGACAATTCAACTGTGAAAGGAAAGCCCAGCAACCGAAGCTGTGTATAAATGAGTTGCAGCTGTCATGCCAGACAAATGTGCAGATACTGTACATAGTACACCCTCCCAAAACAATATGCTCCAATACTACTAAACAGCTTGTCTGCCCTTGTAAGGCCAGTCGGTAAATATCTCCTGTTAGATGTGCTGATTAGCAGGGGTTGAGTTTTTTAAACCTCAGCTCTCATTGGCTCGGTCCTTATTGTGCAGATTAAAAATACTATGGAGCAGGTTGGTTGCAAGTAATTTTGGCTGGACACACTCTGGGGGTGTGGCTGAGATTCCAGGAAGAGAGAGGTTCAATTGGACCCTATTTACACCCGTCGTTAACATGCAATCACTTATGTATGTGTGTGTGTGTGTGTGTGTGTGTGTGTGTGTGTGTGTGTGTGTGTGTGTATATCTGTACAAATGAGAAAGGAACTTGAATGCTAAGCACTCAGGATGCGATCAGATCTGTACGACGTGACAACAAAATCCACCCAACAAATTAAAAGGTCACCTCAGTCTATCTCCTTCTGCTCGCTTAACCAAGTAATAGAAGTAATTGCTATTTCACACCGAAAAAAACAACAACAACAACAACAACAACAACAGGGACACACACTAAAAACAAACTCCACAGGGTCCCTTTAATGCAAGCTGGAAACGGGCCCAGGGCCTTTCATCTGAACCCAGTATCAAAATCAACGATGTTGTCTGCAGCCGACACAGCTGGGAACAGACATCACCGTATGGGGCGTTCCTTTCAGAATAAGCGGTGTGTTTAATGTACACACACATTTCTCTGAGTGTTTGGGTCAAGTTTGAGGTCAACTGTGTTGCTTCATCGCCATTTGAAGAAGTGCACTTCACCGAAATACAGCACGTCATTTCTCTCTTGTGTGCGTAAGCAAGCCGGCCCCTGAGAGTGTGTGCACTTGGAAGACGGCGCTGTTTATAATGAGGTAATTGGAAGGGAGACCTAGTATGCCTGAAATGTAAACTCCAGCAGCAGCTAGAAGCTCTACAGATGCTGGAAAAACACACGGCACACAAACACCCTCTCCCCCCTCTGGGAGCATTTTACTTCTTTGCATCTTCAAACAGTTGAACACAAAAGGAAATAGCCCCCGATTATGTTCAAATTAAATCCGACGGGACCAAAGTTTTACTGCTCGTCTGTTTTCCTAGTTTCACAATGTGTGTGCCGCTTGAAGCCATTCGATGGCACAAGCGGAAGCGGTTTCATTTAAAAAAAATAAAAAATAAAAGCCACCTACCGTCCTTCCTCTCGCTGACTGGCAGCAGATTGGGGGCGGGCTGCAGGGACAACTCCTGCAGCCCATTGGCCACAGCTTCACTCTGAGGGCTGGGGATGAAGGCACCTGCAGTGGGTCTCTCTCTAAACTCGGTCTCCATGGTTACCGGGGATTCAGAGGGAGGCTCGCGGACGGACCTAGAAAGTGAAGAAACACGTAAAACACGTAAAACCGACCACCGAGAGCGATGCACACCCAGCGCTTCAGAGCCACGTGTGCCACAGACAGCCATGCCTGCTGTGCATCTCCTGTCCACTCGCCATAAACTGGGAGGGCCGATGAGCTGCTGGGTGAAAAAAACAGCGCATTGCATCCTCAGCCTCTGGATACACACTTCTCCTCCCCCCTTTCCAAGATCATCAATATTCTAGATAATATTTCTCATTATCTGAGGTGTGATTTAGTAGCAGCACCCTGCATACACCCTGCATAGATCAGACTGATCCCCCTCTTGTATTAGTGCCATACAAAACAACATGTGTAAAATGAGTGTGCTCAAAAATCACATTCATTTTACAACGTTAAAATGATTATTATTATAATAATTATAATCTATCGATTACTGGCTAATGCAATGTTCTGTGTTCACCATTCAATGTGGTTCTGTTCACGCAGCTAGTGCAAGTGCAACTTGTGTGGACTCTATTTATCTCAGGAACGTTAGAAAAAGGACCACATGTGTTTTGTTAAGTATTTTGTTGTTACCGCCTGACATTTGTTGGCTCTCCACGTGGTCCCGAACGGGGCTCGGCTCCTGAAAGCTGCCAAAAGCAGCGATCAACCGAGCTGAAACAGAACCCTTCATCATCGCTATGTCTCGTGAAAAAGCTCCAAAATGCCATTCATGTGAAACAGAATTACCGAGGTGAGTTCTTGCTCAACAATATCCGCTGGAGCCATCGCTCACGTGGAAGCGAGAACATACCACAACCTTGGCTACGACTCATGTATGGGAATAGATGTGTTGTTGAAAACTGATTTTTCTCTCTCAGTTCTCATTCTCAAAAAGGGAAGGCGTCCAATTTTTAGCTGACAAACGTGGATTTTTTGGTTTTAGTTACAGAGATTGAGTCTGTTGCATCACACGCACAACTCTGACGCCACAACTGTCCGTGAAAAAAAGGAAAAAGCTAACGATTTTGCACTTAAATTAGAGCAATGCTCATAAATACAAGGGCTGCATAGGGTCACGCTCATGTTCTGACCTGCAGTAAAAGGTTTGGATTTGACCGCCTCAGCTCGTTACCTCGGAAATATCGGCTGCCTGCGACGTCGCTTCAAAGCGGAGCTAACGGTCCAAAGGAAAACCGGTGCAGCTGTTACTTTCACCCCACCAAAAGCAGCCCTGTGACTCATTTCATTGGCTTAATGTAGCTCCAGGACATCCCGGCATGTTTGTGTTGGAATGTAAACAATGTATTGAGTGCAGGCTCTTCAAACAGTAACGTCGACTCAGAGATGAAAGCTCACGAACCAGAGAGCAGAAAAGCTGACATGTTTACTGGATCTGGAGACTACTCTGAGTGGTGTAACGTGGAGCTCCATCTCAACATAGGCTCGTGAAATGTATAATTAGTGTTGGAAGAGCCACATTTTATTGTTTTCTTTATAATAAAGGAGATATGAAGATGTTGACTGGCAGAAAGCTGCGGATGTACATACCTGGGTGTTTATTTCCTGTTAAACCAGCCGCCGAAGGTTTCCATCTCACTGGATCCACTCAGTCTAAAACCAAAGTGAGAGCATTTAAATGGGTTAGATGTCATAGAAACAGCTGTTTAATATACACATGCTAGAGACAGTAGTCTGTTCAAAGGCTTAAGGCAATATACTGCAACGGTAAGGTGACTTCAAGAAGGAATCCATCATCCATGACCCTGACAAGGCCTCCATCATCCATGACCCTGACAAGGCCTCCATCATCCATGATCCTGACAAGGCCTCAATCATCTCTGACCCTGACAAGGCCTCCACCATCTCTGACCCTGACAAGGCCTCCACCATCTCTGAACCTGACAAGGCCTCCATCATCCATGATCCTGAAAAGGCCTCCACCATCTCTGACCCTGACAAGGCATCCATCCTCCATGACCCTGACAAGGCCTCCACCATCTCTGACCCTGACAAGGCATCCATCCTCCATGACCCTGACAAGGCCTCCACCATCTCTGACCCTGACAAGGCCTCCACCATCTCTGAACCTGACAAGGCCTCCATCATCCATGATCCTGAAAAGGCCTCCACCATCTCTGACCCTGACAAGGCATCCATCCTCCATGATCCTGACAAGGCCTCCACCATCTCTGAACCTGACAAGGCCTCCATCATCCATGATCCTGACAAGGCCTCCACCATCTCTGACCCTGACAAGGCATCCATCCTCCATGACCCTGACAAGGCCTCCACCATCTCTGACCCGGACAAGGCATCCATCCTCCATGACCCTGACAAGGCCTCCACCATCTCTGACCCTGACAAGGCCTCCACCATCTCTGACCCTGACAAGGCATCCATCCTCCATGACCCTGACAAGGCCTCCACCATCTCTGACCCTGACAAGGCATCCATCCTCCATGACCCTGACAAGGCCTCCACCATCTCTGACCCTGACAAGGCTTCCATCATCCATGACTCTGACAAGGCCTCCATCATCCATGACCCTGACAAGGCCTCCACCATCTCTGACCCTGACAAAGCCTCCATCATCCATGACCTGACAAGGCTTCCATCATCCATGACTCTGACAAGGCCTCCATCATCCATGACCCTGACAACGCCTCCACCATCTCTGAACTGACAAGGCCGGACAGGAAGCAGTAGAAAGACACAGAGGCTGAACACTCACCTCCAAAGTAGCCAAAGCTTTGTTTAACAAGCTCCAGAAGAAGAGGGGCTGAGGAACTGAAGCTCAATGAACAGACTCGGGAAGAAAAAGCCGGCCGTCAGCAAACACCTGGAGATGGAGAAGAAGCCTCATGATGAAGAGGAGGAGATGATCGGTGAGCTGAGGGCCGGGCAGGAAGTCCTCCTTCAGGCGAGACTTGAAGAAAGCCAACCTTGAGATTGCCACCAAGCTCCAGGCTGAGAAAGAGGCGAGTCAGCCCCATTGACTGCCCTCCGAGGCTGAACCCCACCAAGCTGAATGAGCGGTCTAAAACCAAATCTGCCACTTCCTTCGATTTGAAGAGGGAAAAGGAAGTGTCCTCTCACACTCACAAAGACAGGAAGTTCAGGTGAGTTGGACACTGACCCCTAAAATAACAAGTCAATAAAAGAAAAAACATCTCCACATAAGAAGTTCTCCCTGTATAATGTTTTACTTTGTAGTGGCTGTATAGTTGAGTTGTTACTATAGACGACACTATGCAAGACATGGAGGGAATAGCTTTACTCAAATCTACAGCCAGAAGTTTGGGATTAACCACACTCACAAAGAATGGGGAACAAACTGTGATTCTTTTTTTCTTTACTTAAACTATCAACGATAACAAAGTCTTACAAAGCACAATGACTGTTTATTTTTTAATTTTTTTAATAACACGGCCAAGCAGCGGCAGCAGTCAACAAGGACTTGACAGCCTGTGGTCCACACAAAGCGCGCGTGCTGCTGCGCCCCGGCGCCGCGCAGCGTGCCGTGCTTCATGCTGTGAACACGTACCTCGGCTCGGTCTTTGTTCCCGGGCGGTCCCCATGTCGCTGCCTCACTCAGGCGGATACAACCAGAGAGACGAGCAGAGTTTTGGGGCTGGTCCGGGGAGGCTGACAAGTTTGTGCGATACACATTGTGAAGTCAACCGGGATGGGCCACGCGTATCATTTCCGGTTTAAACATTTTCAAAATACAACTCTTACTTTCGACCATAACAGGAAATGTTAAGATGTTAAGATAACGTAATGGTTTAGGAAAGAAACGTCCGTATCGCTCTTCTTGTGATGAAAGTGAGGTGGTCATATATAAAACAAATGAAATGTGTTAGTCCCTTTTATTTAGGTGGGAGTGGCGCAAACTCTGGGATCAACAGTGAAAGGTTCAACAAATTAAAGGGTGAGGGACAAATCATCCTGAAATTTTATCAAATGTATGTGTATGTGTATGTATATGGTTAAAAAAAAAGCACATAAGTTGTGAGGGCCCCAAACCTAAAGCCCTAGTGCTAGAATAGTACCTGGCCCCAGATATCCTGCGTGGTAATGCAATTATGTACAACTAATAAATGTAAGAAGAAATCATAAAATATTGGTATTTTTTTAATAAATGTTCGAGAAACATGCATCTTAAATATTTATATTATTTAAATAATCTTCCACTTCTTGATATGGTCACAAAGCAACCACCAGAGGGCGACAGAATCAACAGCGACCAGGGGGGGAACCATTCTTTCGGTCGCAGAACTGGAGGACAATATTATAGACGGACCAACATAGCGGCAAAACAAAGCTAAACTCGTGAGACGAACGTGTGTAATAAACCTGTAATTCATCTTTTTTTTCTTCTAGTGGGAATGTTCACACCACATCGAGATACATTTCCATCCCTTATCCGGTTGTTCTGACAACACATTCAGGGACGTTAATGTTACAGCAAAGTTAGAAATCAAGAGAATCTGACAACGGACATACACATTAGCTAATTTATCGCTAGCTGACTTTCTGCTTCACAGTTAATCATGTGGGGGGAAATCGACCCTCCGGTTAGAACGCAGCCGAGTTTGTGTGAAAGTGAAGACGAGAGTGATTTACAAGAAGAACCCGTGACACTGTCGCCAATATGGGCTTTTCAACGCCCCACGGAGGCCCAGCGGCCACGACAAGACACACAGGTGAGACAGCGTCAACTTAACTGTTATCTCTGCTTTGGTGTACAACGCAGGCATGTGCACACTAACACAATAACAAAGGCCGATCGTGTGTCCGATTGTCACACGCAGTGCGTGAGCCAGGCGGAGGAGATCTGTGTCAATGCCATGGTGGACGCTTTGGCCATGAGCGGAAGTCAGGTGAAGAGCCAGCAGAAAGGAGAGGCTGAGCTGACCCTGATGCAGCGCAGAGAGGAGCTGCTGCATCAGTACAGGAGCAGGCCGCTGGTGTTCCTGGAGAGGTATCATGTAGGTCGACACGGCTCAGTGTGTGTGTGTGTGTGTGTGTGTTCTTGGCTGCAGCTGATCAAAATATGTATTTTATATGCAGCATACGGACAAATGTATTTCTTTGCTACAACCTACCTCCCCATGTCTAGGCCAGTCTCAAGCCCCAGAACCTGTCAGCGTTTGCCCACGTCAGCTCAGACCCACGGGTTCTTCACTACAGCGACGTGATACAGAGACGGGCTGCGGCGTTCACCAACAGGACGAGGGTTCGAAACCAGCGCTACGCTGCACTCAGGGCCCTGCAGAGGGGTAGGGGCTATATTTTTTGTCAACTGAAAAGAATATATTGATTCATGACAGTCAAGGCTTCTTTACTGCAAGAATTGTCCGGACTCTCTCAATAAGACAGTTTACTCATTTCACTTTCGCTGTTAAAATAACTGGAAATAATTTTTAAATTGTCAGTGTATCCTTTCAGTTTGCACCAGTACTGTACGGTATATTATATAATTTCCACTTTCCACTAGTAGTATCCGTGCAGATAGTTTGGGTTTTACTTTGTACAGCTGTCGAGATATTTGCTGCCACTGGCAGTCTTGTTTACACTGTGTCCCTGATGAAGTCTAGCAACTGGCATCATCCCTTTGTTCCTCCGCCTCCTTTTCTAGAGGGCGAGTATTTCAGTGAGGAACAGATGAGGATAAGGGAGCCGCTGTTGTATGAACAATACATTGGCCAGTACCTGACTGATGATGAGGTGAGAGCCCGATGCTATGCCACAGCTGTCATAACTTTATTTCCGTTTAGGCAGTTTGTGTGTGTATGTGTGTGTTTTCTTTTAAGTAACTTCTGAATGACAAATGATTTAGGTGCTGGAGCGCTCCCAGGAGGCCATGCTGGAGGAGGCACAGGGGGGACCAGGGCCACCAGCGGGAGGCACAGGAGGGCTCGCCCACCTCCTCCTCAACTCCTACCAGGAGCGTCTCATCCAGAACCGCCTGCAGGAGGAGCAGGACAGAGAGGATGGAGCACGGGAAGAGGAGGATGAGGACGATGGTGAGAGAGGCTGAAGTTGTGCAATAACTGTAGTTTCTGTGCTCTTCTGGTTCCGTCGGTCATCGTGCGGCTCTCTCTGTGTTTCTACTGTAGGTTATTCTGTCCAGCAGAAGCAATGGGAGCCCACCCAAGAGGAGAAGGCCCTGCTCAGGGAGGAGTTTATCAGTCAGATGCACCAGCGCTTCCTAGATGGCAAAGACAAGGATTTCAACTACAGGTCAGCCACACCACCACTTACCGGGCATTCATACGACTTAACGGCTGCATCTGTGTTACACAGACATTGAACAGTGTGTCATTACGGATATCTGCTGAATAGAAATAAATATTCTAATGAAACAGATATTTGATAACCTATGTAAATAACTGCTGAGTGAGCAGGGTTTATGTTCTGATAATAAACAGGATTTTGTTGAATTAAAACCTTTCAAGAGCTTTTAAATACAACTCTCAACGCCTTCTGTCTCAAGCGGTGGGCTTAGCCGATGCTGGTGTCCTGATCACTCAAGCCTGCAGGAAAAAAAGTTTTATGTTGTGTGTCCATTACAGTGAGGTGGACGAGAACCCCGACTACGACAACTTGGATATAGTCAGCAGAGATGCGGAGGATAAATACTTTGATGAAGATGATGATGATAATGAAGAGGAGGAAGAAGAAGAAGAGGAGGAGGAAAATATGACAGAATAGTATCTATAGTAGAAGTATAACAACTCACTGCTTTATGATTGATCTGTAAATACAAATGTACAAAATAAGGATATGTATTCTATGCTGGTAATAAATATTGTTTTGGTGTCTTTGCGAATGTAAATGTAATTTAATATGTAACTAAAGGGCTCTATATGTTGTGCCCTTTAGTGACTGACAGTTTTCTATTCACCTTGTTTACGTCATGCATAAATACAATGAAAAACAAAGAACAAGAACCTCACAAGAGGAGAACGTTTTTTTTTGGGTGACAAAAAAAGCCACACAATTTTCATTATTAAAAAAACAAAAGAACAAATGTACCTCCTTGTAGGTTAATGTGTGAGATATGCATCTCCAGAGTGCATTTCATACATTTAACACTCACCTGGTCAGGTTTATAGAAATCTGTGAATTAATTGAGGTTAGTGGCAGATATTTCCATGCATTTAATAACTCACAGCTTTAAGTGAAATTAAAAGGGACCTATTACTTGGCAACTGATCTGTTGTACCAAACATACATTTACCCCCAACTTCTCATTAAGAATACTTAAAATCAAACTGAATGACGGTGTTATTAGCACATTATCATCTTTAACAGAGTGAATGTGACATTTATCTCTTTAAAATTTGCAAATTTAAGGAAATTACTGCATTTAATCAAATATTGATGACCAAATGTTCACAAACTATATACTTTATATTATAAGTATACACTATTTGCTTAAATAGAGTGTGGGACCCTCGCTGCATTCCATCTGAGTAGCTGGTCACTGCATTTTAACAACTGTTAAAACTAGAAGCAGTCATTGCAAGTAATGCTCAATAATCTGACTCCTGTCTGAAATATTTATTGTTTGAAACCTCAACACAAAATGACCAATAGATTGTTGCATAAATCTCCATTGACTGATATATTCAGTAGTTCCTTTACGGTTGAGACTTGAGATTTGCTATGAATAATGTTCTGTTGAGGATTCAATGCACTTTGCAATACAGCTTTTGGTGATGCATTGTTTGCTTCAATCTTGATTAGGGAATGTGCAGTCGTGACATTATGCTAGTTTAGCTGTTTAATGTGTCCAAGGAAAACTTCCATAAAACTGCAGCACATGCAACATAAAACAAGAACTTTACTTTTGCTCCAAAACGACCAGAACGATTGATAATTGATCACCAGACAGTGTCTTCCTGTGAGAACACTCACTGGATCGCCACAATGAGGTTCAGCTGACTGAAGCTCACCCAGCAAGACATTCTTTTTAAGCTACAAAAATAATCATAAAACACACAGAATAATTGCTTCAGCAAATCTTTTTTTTTTTTACTTAGACTTAATCCATTTGTTATTAGCAAGCGTTACAGTTGTGTTACATGACAGTAGATATGTTATGAATCATAAGGGAGTGAGATATCAATAAAAACCAATACTTCTTCTGTTTCTAATTATAAAGTGAAACTAAATTAATGATCATACTCTTAGGATGACTAATTACTAACAATGCCTCAGTGTCAAAACACCTATGCATATTGAATTTTCTTAGAAAGCCATGGTATTTTTCCTCAAACAAACAGACGACAAATCTTATCCTTAAAGACGATCAAAGAAACAATCACACACACCGCATCAAGGCACATTCCTGGTTTGTTACGAGCCAAACCTAGCAGTCCTATTCCTCCCAGGAAGAGGATGAACTTCAGAATGTAGGAGGACATGCGGATGTACCTCTCCTCGGCCTCTCTTGATTTGTCCTCCTCTTCCCTCCAGACCTCCTGCATCTTCTTCTCCAGCTCCTTCCCCTTGAATTGCCCCTGCAGCCGTCTCTCCTCAATGATGATCTCAGTATTTCTCTCATCCAGGAAGTGCTCATGTCTTTCCCTAATCCTCCTCTCCCGTTTGGGATACAGCGACGTTTGGTAATGGCTCCCTCCATTCAAGGCCACCAGGCTTGCCACCTGGTTCTTGTCCTGCGGGGTCTTGTTGATGAAGACGTGCACCTGCGTATGAAGTTGCGGAGGTTGTCCTCGCTCTCTGTGATGACATCGTCTATTGTTATCCTATCCAAGCGATCCCCATGTGTGAATAGCACGATGGTGTAGTCCCACACCTTGGGCAAAGTCTGCATCTAATGCTGCCTTACGGCAAGGGTTCATAAAGGGCTCAAAATGTCTGCCAGAGAGCCCTCAAACACTCAAAGATTTTACAGGGGGACAGAACTAAAGCCTCACAGACTTTGCGGGAGCGCACCTCAAAGTGATAGAAGGGTGGCGATTGAGCTGTGACTGTGTTCTGTGGTGACAAGCAACAGAGGCAGAACTTCACACCCGTGGTATCAATTATTTGTCCTGTACAAATAACATTATTTACGTGGCTATTTTACACACAAATAAAAGGAGCAAATTATACCAGCAAAGAGCTGTTTGGTGTAATTGAGATAACAAATTAAGAACGACGTGACAGGTGTCTTTTACTGAAAAAGTACATTTTTATACTTACGTTTCTCCTGCTGTGTATCGGGCATGATGGTGTCTCAGAAGTCTGACTGTTATTGGTAAGAGTGTTATAGTTCAGGTTGGTCCGGTTACCTCCTGCCTGCTGCAGTAGAAATTAAAGTAAAGTTAAGAGGACCTGAAAAGAGGGCAGGGCACTAACCAGGTACAAAGGGCTGGAAACTGCTCTCCTATAAAAACATTGTATAAGTACGACAGTAAAACTTGCATATCCAGTGCTTTCATGACACGGCAATGATGAACCCTTTCTTTTGAATTGGTTTATTGATGGAGACCAAATTAAAGGCACATGCTGTGTGAGTATATACAGCTGACGAATGAACAAAACTTGCCTCGCTATTGACACTAGGATAAAACGTGAGAAAATGTGAACCTATATTAATCATTGATCACTCCGACAAAATATATTTAAAAATCCACTTTAAAATCCACTGAATGGTCATGGAGGTGGTTTTTATTTGATGTTAGTGGAGAAAACTGTTATGCACTGAAATGTAAAGCATGTTACAAAAGCACCCCATTTCACTTCATGCCTAATGTAGAAAAGTGAGCAGCTCATGTGCTTTTTATAAAATGTCTTTTACACTGTGATCAGGAGGGGGAACCCCTTTTAAGTAGCATTATGGAAGTCAGGCCACTACATGTTAGGACGAATCTTCATGTTAAGAAGTTTTAATGAGCTCCTGCTTTCACCCTCCATCACTTGCGCTCAGCCAGTCTCTGCAGGAGGGCAATGACTGTGTCCTGTTTGGAGGAGAGCAGCTCCATGGCCGTGGCTATCCTGCCGAGGGACTCCGCCATCCGCACCTCCCTCCTCTCGCGCCGCTTCTCTCTGGCCTCCACCCGTCGGTGGGCCCCCCGATCCAGGTAGGCCTGCTCCTCCTGCTGCTTCAGGACCTCCTGGAGCAACGAGGTGCTGGTTCGCTCCTCGCTCCCTCTGTGGCTCTGTCCTTCGCTGCCCTGCGGCGCTGTGGCGGATAATGAGGTGGAAGTGGAGGAGGTGAGAGAGGAGGAAGCAGGCGGGAAAGAGGAGGAGAGGCCGAGGACATTGCGGTTGTGGCTCGGCGGCGCCCTGTTGAGGCGGAAAGGCACGACGCCCGGCAAGAACGCCGACGCTTTGCGGCCTGCGTAGCGCGACGCGCTGAGGTCAGCGTTGCCCGCCGGGCCAAGGGAAGGGGGAGTAGAAGCCGTCTCTGTGAAACACGGCGAGGAGATGAACGAAGGAGATGGCACAATGGTGGCCGGGTGAATACTGGTTGCAACAATTTCGCTGTTGAGGACGATCAGGGGCTTGAGCTCCGGAGCATTGGTTGGGCTCGCGGACGCTGTAGCCATTGAGCTAACGGCAGCAGCGCTGCTGAGGATTTGACAGCCGGGGGCCCCGTGGCCCTCCGAGTCCACCCCACCAGTCGAAGCAAAGTCCCCGTTCGGACGGATGATGGTGGTGGGCTGCGGGAACTGCGGTTTCGCAGCGATCTTTGCCAGAGGACCAGGCAGGCCGGCAACCTTGTGTCTCTTGTTGTTGACGATCTGAGTGCCAACGGTGTCACAGAGTGTTGCGTCCATCAACTAGAGAGAGAGAGAAGACCGACACAGAGAGACGGAGAGAGGAAAACAAACAACACTAGTTATTTGCAGCAGCCAGGTCGGGTGGTCATCAGATGATCTCTCAGCACTAGGAACGCACCTGGAGCGTGCGTCTGCTTTCGGTTGCTATGCTAGGATTGCACAACTGCCGGCGTTGTAGGATGGTGGTTTAGCAAACGGTCAAATACATTTGTCTTTCAGGTGAAATATACCTGGCAAACTCATGAACTCATGAAATAAAACACAGGGAACATTGTGGGAAACTATAAGAGGTACCTGGTGGTTTAAAAAAAAAAAAAAACAGTTCTGAAGAGAAACACTCACATCGAAGAACTCCCAGGACGTTTTAGCGTGTCCCGTCTCCCGGCTGCGGTCCTTAACCCTCTTGTATGTGACGATGAGGTTGTTCCACTTGCGGCGGATCTTCTCAACAGGAAGCACGTGGCCCTTGGAGGCCATCTCCTCCTGGACGCTCTGGAAGAGCTGCGAGCGCTCCCGGGTCTCGTACAGGCCCCAGCGGCGCCCGACGGCCTCTATCAGACACAACACGGCTTTGGATGAGAAATCGGAGCCGGAGGGGAGCATCTTCTCTGAGGAAGCTGCTGGCATCACTGCAGCTGGAGGACAGGACACAAATCCACTTTGATTATTTATTTTGTATTCCTCATATGTAAATGTGTATGAAGGAGATATAGTCAGTGTTCCTGCAGTAGTGAAAAATCTGGAAAAGTTGAGGGCGACTGTGGCTCAGTGGTTAGCAAGTCAGTCTTTCAATCAGAGGGTCGGTGGTTCAAACCCCGGCTCAGCCAGTCCATGTCGTTGTGTCCTTGAGCAAGACACTTAACCCTCATTGCTCACCGTTGCTGAGTCTACTGTATATCATGTAAGTCGCTTTGGATAAAAGCGTCAGCTAAATGTAATGTAATCATGGAAATTTGTCTCAATGGCCTGGAAAAGTCTAGGAAAAATATTGGTAATACACTGGGAATATATAATGTCTATATATATCATATCCCAAGCTCCAATTCAAGATATATTAGGATCTGAAAATCATCCTGTAAGAACTTGAGAACTAATGAAGTTAAATAAAAGCTCACTGCCACTGTGCTCCTTGTGTTTTAGTCAGCACTTACAGGTGTGTTAACACAACAACGGTCATGTGTGGGACATTCAGACTCGGTATTGTGTTTCATCACAATGAGAGGTTGCTGCAGGAGCGAACATGTGATCCACTCACCTGGAGCGATCTTCAGGTACGTTTTTCCATCCCCTGGTGTGGTGAAGAAGCGGTCTGTACTCACGGGATCTGATGGTGGGGGCATACAAATGGCACATAATCATTTTTCATTATTATTTTTAATTTATGGTGAATGCTGATCAGATTTTTCGAATTTGATGATAAAGCAGCTTCACTCACAGAGCAGCAGGGGAGTAGCTGTCGCGTCAGCCAGCTGCTCTGCAGTCTGATCCCCTCCTCCTCCTCCTCTGCATGCGGTGTCTCCGCAGGGCGCAGGCGACTCTCGACTGCCCAAAACCAACGCAGATGTCTCGTCGACCGCTTCGGTCTTCACGTGCATCGTCGCGACGTTGCTGCAGCCTCCTGCTCGTAGGTTCGCCTCCATGGCCGACAACGACACAAACGGCGGGCGAGAGCCCATTTTGTCAGCGCAGGCGTTGAAGCGGAAGAAAGTTTGCAGCTCGCGGGTCTCGGTCGGTGGTGGTGTTCAGCCTCGGTGTGTGCAGCCAACGTCATGGCTCCCCGCGCGCCGGGTTAGTTAGGTGCGGGATGGACAAGACACGCCACCTCGCTTTTCACCTCGTTTTTTCACGAGGGGCAAAGAAATGGCTGCGCTGTCCACCTCGGCCGACGGCTGCGCAGGGCGGCTGCGCAGCGCAGCGCAGCTCTCCGCACAGATTTGCTGCTGGCAACTGTGCCAGTGACGTGTTCGGCGAAAGCCATACACACTGTGGCAAACGGACGAGACCTCCATCACGCAATGACTTATACAACAGGACCCCTCTGTCAGTTTAACAGCAAATGTGTCTTTTCTCATCAGAATTAAAAGTTTAGGTTTTCATCTTCACAGTTGTAGTTGTGTCAATCTTTTGTTGACGTTCTGGGACGTTCCACCTTTAAGATGCAGGTTTATGGAAACAAGTCATGTAAACAAGATGTACAAAAGTTCATATTTTATTTTAAAACAAGCAACGGATCAGAGGTGCCCTTTAATACTGTGCAATGACACTGTTGCACGATGCAAAAGGCTCAAGACAAGCTAAAAAGTCTAATACAGACTTGTTTACAATGCATTCATTTTCGAACCCTCATCACATGTGTAACACCATAAAAAAACATGGCAAAAAAAAAGAATGTTGAGAGCAACATACAGGAAAATACATTTAAAAGTGAATATTCAGATAAAATGCTTTGCCTCCATTTTGACAAACTGTAAAATGAGCTTATATAGATTAAAATGTGTTGTCAAAATGTAAGTCCCTTGCATTCTCTGGATTAGGAATCATTTCTTGTGGGATATTCCAGCCACATACAAAGGGTTATGTCAAAAATATATATACCACAGGCATATTGAAATATTCTTAACCTTTCTCTGGCCGCAACTGAGTTTGATAACAGAACACCGTTAATCTGTCAGCAGCCTATTCATTGATGTTGAACACGCTCTTAAATTCTCTGTCAAATAACTCCTTCAGTCTGTTGCCCGTGGTGAGGATTTCAGCATTGTCCTGCAAAAAAACAGACCATGTCACTATAAAATGTCCAGAAAAATGCATCTTACCTTTTACGTTTAACTGTTGATTAGTACCACATGTGAAAAAATGCTGAAAACTCTTAACCCTGCATGTTATCTAAAGGGTTTTAACGGACACTGCTTCTTACCCGGTTGTATAAAGCGCAGTTGGAGAAAATGAGCTGGACGTCGGCCACAAACTCTCCAACGGTCTGGTAGAGTTGCTCCTGGAGTTGGTCTGCGATGTGACCCAACCACATCGGAGTCTTGATCACGCTGGAGTAGTCGTTCAGCTGAGGGCGCCAAGCAAAAAAGGAATGATGGGATTCTGTCCACAGAAAGATGCTAGGGGGCTTTTATTTTGAAACAGGAAGTTAAAAATAAATATGAACCTTTTGCAATTTCCTACAGGTATATAAATCAAAACTTTAGCAATGCTGCTGGTATGGTGTCAAAATACTGTCAAAGATCACATTCACTGTGAACTGCAAGCAGAAAAAATCTTAAATCTGTGGAGAAGACGGAGACAACCAACTTCGGTGCGGCCTCTCTAACCTGTTAACATGGGCGCCAAAATCAACAGGACCCGAGGCAGATAACGCTCGGCTCACGCAGTCAGCCCTCCAGTAACCAGAAGATTTCAGCGCCATGAATTTAATTAATCGCCACTGTTGGTCACGAATAGCCAGGCCGCTACCCGGTGCACGGGAACGGCAGGGAGACACTTACATAGAGGCGTGGGTCTGCAGCGAATATTGGTTCCTCATCAGCAGTGCACAGACACAGAAGGAGATACTGGCATTGCTGTTGATGCAAGGAAAGAGGGATGAGACAGGTTCAGCTTTATTGGCAGTCAGTGTTTACACAGACGTATGGCTAAAAACGGACAACAAAGCTGAACAGAGCTAAACAAATGTTTACCTTTGTTTCAGCTTTGTTTTTCATTCTGCTGTAAAGACACAGGCACACAGTTCACTCACCAGCATGCGTTGGGATATTTTGAGCAACATGGCTGCTTCTCTTTCCAGCTCCTCCCAATAAAAATACTCTTGATTGGTCCTGAATATGCAGAACGTACACATCCACGGTCTAGTGTCCCTGCTCACACACAAACACAGACAGACAAAATAAATAATCATACGTAAGGTTTGACAGTTATCAACCTTAAAAATAAATGAACCCCCACTGACACCGGACAAGTGCTGTTTGGCCACTCGGGTCAGTTAATTAATAGTTTTCTGTGGGCTCGTCACTAAAAACAGAAAAAACAGAGACAGGTGTATCTTTTTATATATATCCTTTTATCAAAGCTCACCCTAAAATGCCATCATCTACATGTGGCAGGTGACATTTCTGGTGGAAGGAGCGAGGGCAGTGATCACACACAACCAACTCGTCTTCGTCTTCCCGTCTACAGACGCAACACTCGTCATCGTTCTTCTGATTCACCTGCCAAGACATACATGACAGCGAGTCTGGTTACACCACTGCATGTTGGTGTGCATCTGAGAGAAAGACAGCTTTCTGGTTTATGACGCTCCCCTCCCTATTTAACATCACTGATACGTCGGCTAACGTGCGATGGATGAGCAAATGACAACGGGCTTACCACGTCTGTGCCATCTGGTTTGCACAGTGTGCAGTTACACAGCAGCGAGTGGATCCTCAAGATGTTTGCCTGAAATAGACAAATCAACGGTTTTAGTCTCCCTCTTTGTTCCCGGCTTGACAAACCCTGTGGCTCTATGTTTAGTTCCCGGGCTGCGGTTCCATGTCTGACAAACAACTTCATGAAACGGCATTGTTGGTGCCATGTTTCTAAATCAGACATAAGCTGTCCTTTTGCTCAGTAAATGAAATAAGCTCACGTTCTTATGACCCGTTATGTCTGGATCTTGAGTGTGTGTAGCTGACTGAATGACAAAAGTCATTCAAGTTAAAATCTTAAACCCAATTTGTGATATTATTTATGGTTCACCTCGATGAGGGAGTTGAGTGGTTTCCCTTCCCACTCGATGTCTTTCTTCCACAAGGCATTCGCCGGACATGCCGCCGCCTTCAGGAACTCCACTGGGGTCATCCAGCTCGTCTCAGTACGAATACTCTTCCCACAAGTCCCTGGTGGTCGGAGCGTAGCGTGAGCCGGTTGGTACACATCCCATGACACGTGTTGAGCCTTTTCATGCTCACATGGCTTTTCCCACCATAGCTATGCTGATGACACCCAACTGATCCTCTCGTTTCCCCAATCGGAAACACAGGTAGCAGCACGAATCTCTGCCTGTCTGACTGACATCTCACAATGGATGTCCGTGCACCACCTGAAAATTAACCCTGACAAGACGGAATTACTTTTCCTTCCAGGAAAAGTCTCCCCCACTCACAACCTGACGATTACTTTCAACAACTCAGTCTTGGCCCCGACCCCGACTGCCAGGAACCTCGGTGTGACTCTGGACAGTCAACTCTTCCTGACTGCCAACATTACCGCAACAACTCGCTCCTGTAGATTCATGCTGCACAACATCAGGAGAATACGTCCACTTCTCACCCAGAAGGCAGCACAGGTTCTCGTCCAGGCTCTGGTCATCTCGCGTCTAGACTACTGTAACTCCCTCCTGGCGGGTCTACCTGCTGGTGCCATCCGACCTTTGCAGCTCATCCAGAATG
This sequence comes from Cottus gobio, assembly GCA_023566465.1. Taxonomy (NCBI): domain Eukaryota; kingdom Metazoa; phylum Chordata; class Actinopteri; order Perciformes; family Cottidae; genus Cottus; species Cottus gobio. The sequence goes on along the minus strand of CM042232.1, from coordinate 14,564,351 downwards.
CTGCAGCTCGACTGGTCTTTAACCTCCCGAAATTCTCACACACTACTCCGCTCCTCCGCGACCTTCACTGGTTACCGGTGGCCGCCCGCATCCGCTTCAAAACATTGGTACTGGCGTACCGTGCTACGAACAGATCTGGTCCAGTCTACATCAGGACATGGTAAAACCTTACACCCCAACTCGTGCACTCCGCTCGGCTTCTGCCAATCGCCTTGTAGCTCAGTCACTGAGAGCTAAACACTCCACAAAGTCTCGACTGTTCTCTGTCCTGGCTCCTCGATGGTGGAATGAGCTCCCCATTGACATCAGGACATCAGAAAGTCTCTACATCTTCCGTCGCAAACTAAAAACACATCTTTTCCGACTATACCTTGAATAAAGGATGTAGCACTATAGTAGCACTTTTTAGTTGAACTTTTGGACGAAATTGTACCTTCTTGATTCTTGTTGTTCTGATTCTTGTATGTAACCGTAGAATGCACTTATTGTAAGTCACTTTGGATAAAAGCGTCAGCTAAATGAAATGTAATGTAATGTAACAAAGAGACAGACAGACATCGCTACCTGAGGCGAAGCGTTTCTTGTGTAAGGTCCCGGCTGCAGCGCCGCATGTGACCCTGAACACTTCTGGCTGCGGCTCAGTCGGTTGATTTACTTCCTCGTCTGTGATGGACACACAAGGGAAGTATGGGAAACATATATATTTATAATCATACATAACACTATTATATTTAAAAACCCTGAACATCACATTGGAGAGACGAGCACCTGTGACAGCTGTGGAGCTTTCTTTGCTGCTTGACGAAAAGCGGCCTTCCTCGTCCAGGTCACTACCCACTTCTTCTTCTTCATCTTCCTCTTCGTCAGCCACTAAAAAAAGAGGAGGAAGCTGTTGCTACTTCTTATACATTAACAGTAAAGATGCTCATGTTTTTTCTCAAATGTATCATGTTGAAACTGTAAATTTCGTAGCTTGCGATAGATGCAGCTCTCTCTCATGAGCACCACGAACACTTCATGTATACACATATAGTTTTATTAAATCAGAGAGAAATTCAGCAAACCTGTGGTTGCATGACCAGATTGGGGGGGGGGGGGAGACGAACTTACAGAACCATATTTTCTTCTTGGACTTTTTCCTGGGAGTCAACTGAGATGACGGACCGGCCAGCTCCTCCTCATCGTCGCTCACGGCGTGACTTCTCAGTTTTCTCTTCTTCTTCTTCTTCTTCACAGAGTTCTCCTTCTTCCCTTTTCCCTCCTCACCTTCTGAAAGCTCCTTCCTTTTCCCTTCGTCTGACTCTTCTGTTTCCACCGTCTCTGGTGGTTGTTTGTCAAAATGGAAAGACCCTGCAATTTAATTTTGGTTATTATCTTCTGTTGAAGAGAATAACAAAAAATATCTAACAGTAATGGATACATTGTACTCTTGTTATCTCTCCCTATTGTGACTTCTGCATATTCCTTGTTAAAGTGTCTCCAATCAGCCAATACGGATTAACCGATACAGATGATGGGGTCTATCTGGAAACTAATATTAATTATTGGTTGATTTATTTAACTATTCCTAACAACATTTCATATTAAATATATAAATAAAGAGATATCGAAGTATTATACATTGATGACTGTTTATTTAATACAGAGCAGTGAGGCGGAATAACGGCCTCTTGAACAAAAAAAGAGCATAAACACAGTGAGCAGCATCCCAATGATTAACACACCTGTGACCATAAAAAAACTAAAAGACTGACCGTCCAGGAGGCTGTTGCGCAGCAGTTTCAGGGTGGGATACTGGTTCAGGATGGTGTCCTTGAAGATGCAGCTCCAGAACTCTCTGATCCTCTTGGAGTGTTCTCTTTCCAACCAGTCCATAAGTTCATAGAGGCCTTTCCGTATGTTGTCTTTACTCTTCATACGACTCAACTTCTGCAAACACACAAAAATATAAACATAAACCATAAGAATGACTCAAAGTGACTCAAAATGACCACCAAATTGACTCAAAATGCATTTCGAGTTTTGAAAAAAATGCTGATTAAAAAGTTAGGAACTAGCTAGAAAGCTAAACTCATTAGAGCTCTTAAAGCCTACAGAGTTCGCCAATACCAACCAATCTACTCTCACACAAAGCACCGCAAAGATACGCACAATAACGTAATTTGTGTCCAGCAAAAAATATGAAAATTGACTTACTAATGGCTGAAATATGAATATTCCAGGCCTTCATGCAGTTAAGGCCATGGAGCACCTGCTGCAAGGAAACGAGCAATGTTCACGGACCACCGAGGATTGTGGGAACTTTCTAGCTTGAGCGGAGTTGACATGAGTTCTTGACATGTCTGAACTAAAGTATTTATTAAAAATACATAACGTCACTCAATCAAAGCCAAACTTCCCACAATTACTCCTACAATATCGAAATATGTTATATTTAAATAAAAAATTGTGTGTTGATATATTTAAGATAATAGAAATTAACTTTTAATTTTATTTTTCAAAAAATAAATCTTTCCTTTTTCTGTATATCATAGCTTTTTTATTTTTTCAAATATACCTTGTGAATGAGGAGATAATCAGGATTTAATATGAGATCAAAAGCATCCGCATTTTTGGCTGAAAAATGGGTGGCTCCTAGATGGTTTCTTTATTCTCTGCGCAGAGAAGTTTCAATCATCAGAGTACAATCCCCATGTGAACCATCACTGAGGCAGCAGACTTGGACTGACACTACGTGAGGTGCTCAGCATCAGACAGGTGCAAGATACGCGTTAGTGTGTCCTCCGCTAAAAGGCTGCTGGCAGCTACCTGCAACTTCTAAGGCGGAACGTGTTTGTGCATGTTGCTTAAATGTGTGTTGAAATACCATTTTAAATGAAACATTGTCACGCTGCACATATGTCTTCTACATACATCTTAGTTTGGCTTTACGCAGCCAGAACCCCCTCTGAAATGTGGTGAGAGCGATCGGATGGCAAGGCGTCCTCGAGGCCTCTTGTGTGCGATTACATCGGTACTTTGAGCGCTCAGTTATGAGCGAATCACGCATAAGTGTATTCAACCATGAGTACAAACTCAGAACATCAACATTAAAAATAAAAACGTTTCCTCTCCAGTCTCCCTAGTAGTTTTATTACAGTGTTATTGTATTAATTATGCCTACGTGTCAAGTTACACCTGTGTGAGGTGTTGAGGATCTCGGGGATCTCGTCGCCCCTTTAGTGCCCTCACCTTGTATCGGTCGTCTGGGATCAGGTCGTGATCCCGGAGCTGGCTGAGGAACGTGTGCGGGTTCTCCATGCAGGACAGCTCGGTTTTACGGCAGTGAAAAAACCGCAGGAGCTTCTCGTTCTTCAGCGAGTCCAGCCAGTCCATCAGGTCCATCGGTGGTCAGCCAGTCCACTCCTCTGCCAACAAAATGTAAAAACAGCAGCGAGCCCAGAGAGACCACCGCTGCTCCAGAGGCTTGATTCCTCCTTTCGACAAATGGTTTCCTGCCCTCGGCCAGGCCGCCTCTCTGTCGGTGACGTTTAGAAAGTGAAAGTTATATTTTGTTATGTTCAAGTTGCAGTTCCGGTCAGTGGCAGCAGGGGCAGGGTAGAGTCAAAATGTACTGATCCTTCCTGGATCCTCTTTTATTTATTATGTTGTGTTTTTTCATTTACATAAACAATGAAGTATAGTGCTCGAGAACAAGAGGGAGTCACACTAAGTCATCCAGTTGTTGTGCTTTAATCTCACACACTTCCATCATGCAAATCCTTCATCACCACCCACTCACCAAGTCAAATTATTTGTGTGTCTAACACACAGCAACTAAATGTTTCTCCGGGAGGGTGCCCCGGTTTCCCTGGTCCAGGCGAGGTAGCTACAGTCTTTGGGCTGCTTATCATCGAGGTTTTTTGAACCGCTCTTAGTCTGGGCTCTCCCCCGAGACCTGTTTGCCTTGGGAGACCCTACCAGGTGCAGATGCCCCGGACAACATAGCTCCCAGGATCATTGAGCCACTCAAACTCCTTCATCGCGTTAAGGTGGCGATTCTCGAAAAAAAAAATTGTAAATGTAATGTTTAAATTCATTGTACTGTTGATTGTTGTTGGTTGTCTAATGCAAATACCACCTGCCAAGTCAAATTCTTCGTGTGTCTAACACACAGCAAATACATGTTTCCGATTCTGATATGAGGACTGGGTACAATTGCTTGACCCTCCATTAGGTACATTACTGCAGTGATACCTGGAAACATAACGAACGTCTGCGCAGGCGTTGAAGCGGAAGAACGTTCGCTGCTCGCGGGTCTCGGTCGGTGGTGTTCAGCCTCGCAGCAGTGCGGCTGCGCAGCGCAGCTCTCCGCACAGATTTGCTGCTGGCAACTGTGCCAGTGACGTGTTCGGCGAAAGCCATACACACTGTGGCAAACGGACGAGACCTCCATCACGCAATGACTTATACAACAGGACCCCTCTGTCAGTTTAACAGCAAATGTGTCTTTTCTCATCAGAATTAAAAGTTTAGGTTTTCATCTTCACAGTTGTAGTTGTGTCAATCTTTTGTTGACGTTCTGGGACGTTCAACATTTAAGATGCAGGTTTATGGAAACAACTCATGTAAACAAGATGTACAAAAGTTCATATTTTATTTTAAAACAAGCACCGGATCAGAGGTGCCCTTTAATACTGTGCAATGACACTGTTGCACGATGCAAAAGGCTTAAGACAAGCTAAATTTTTGTCAAGAAAGCTCACCAGCGCCTCTTCTTCTTGAGGACACTGAAGAAAAACCATCTGTCTTCAGCCATCCTGGTGAACTTTTACCGCTGTGTGATCGAGAGCATCCTAACCAACTGTGTCACAGTCTGGTATGGGAGCTGCTCTGTTGCGGAGCGCAAGGGACTGCAGCGGGTGGTGAAAACTGCCCAACGCATCACAGGAACTCCACTTCCGGCCATTGAGGAAATCCAGAGGAAACGCTGTCTGCGTCGAGCTCGCAGCATTCTCAAGGACGCCTCCCACCCTGCACACAGACTGTTTTCCCCCTCTGTTTTCCCCCTCAGGCAGACGGTTCAGATGCTTCCGGACAAGGACCAGCAGACTGAGGAACAGTTTCTTCCCCAGAGCTGTTTCCTTATTGAACTCTGCCCCATGCTGACACCCCCCCTACTCCCCAACCACCTCCACCCACAAACCCATCTCCCCCCACTGACCAAAGACTCTACACCTGCACTCAAACACTTTTGAACTGTCTGCACTAAAAACTGAGCATTGCACTAGTCTAGTAACGTTAGGCAGCTACTGTTTATTATTATTATGCACTATTTAACGTTCACTCAATCTGTATTACTTAACTTATCATATGCCCATTTGCCTTTTGTAAATTATGTTTATTGTTCCTGCTTATAGTCTACCTACATTTAATGCACAAATCAACCTGTATAACATGTACATATTACCGCAATCAATCTGTATATCCCGTACCTATATCACTAACTTATTATCTGTAAAATACTTATTATTATCTGTATATTGGTATTTAATGCTATTGCACTTCTGGTTGGATGCTAAACTGCATTTCGTTGCTCTGTACTTGTACATGTGTAATGACAATAAAGTTGAATCTAATCTAATCTAATCTAAAAAGTCTAATACAGACTTGTTTACAATGCATTCATTTTCGAACCCTCCTCACATGTGTAACACCATAAAAAAACATGGCAAAAAAAAAGAATGTTGAGAGCAACATACAGGAAAATACTTTTAAAAGTGAATATTCAGATAAAATGCTTTGCCTCCATTTTGACAAACTGTAAAATGAGTTTCTTGCGGTTTTAAATATGGCTCTGTGAAGCTCTTTGGGCTGCGTGATTGGACGTAAGTTGAGGTGAAATTTAAAAGTTAAACCTTGGGTTATTTCTGGTACCGCACCTCATATGAGTGAAGAAAATAGTGTGAATAATCGCTTTTTTAATGCATTATCGTCGAATTACAGCTTATATAGATTAAAATGTGTTGTCAAAATGTAAATCCCTTGCATTCTCTGGATTAGGAATCATTTCTTGTGGGATATTCCAGCCACAGACAAAGGGTTATGTCAAAAATATATATACCACAAGCATATTTAAATATTCTTAACCTTTCTCTGGCCGCAACTGAGTTTGATAACAGAACACCGTTAATCTGTCAGCAGCCTATTCATTGATGTTGAACACGCTCTTAAATTCTCTGTCAAATAACTCCTTCAGTCTGTTGCCCGTGGTGAGGATTTCAGCATTGTCCTGCAAAAAAACAGACCATGTCACTATAAAATGTCCAGAAAAATGCATCTTACCTTTTACATTTAACTGTTGATTAGTACCACATGTGAAAAAATGCTGAAAACTCTTAACCCTGCATGTTATCTACAGGGTTTTAACGGACACTGCTTCTTACCCGGTTGTATAAAGCGCAGTTGGAGAAAATGAGCTGGACGTCGGCCACAAACTCTCCAACGGTCTGGTAGAGTTGCTCCTGGAGTTGGTCTGCGATGTGACCTAACCACATCGGAGTCTTGATCACGCTGGAGTAGTCGTTCAGCTGAGGGCGCCAAGCAAAAAAGGAATGATGGGATTCTGTCCACAGAAAGATGCTATGGGGCTTTTATTTTGAAACAGGAAGTTAAAAATAAATATGAACCTTTTGCAATTTCCTACAGGCATATAAATCAAAACTGTAGCAATACTGCTGGTATGGTGTCAAAATACTGTCAAAGATCACATTCCCTGTGAACTGCAAGCAGAAAAAATCTTAAATCTGTGGAGAAGACGGAGACAACCAACTTCGGTGCGGCCTCTCTAACCTGTTAACATGGGCGCCAAAATCAACAGGACCCGCGGCAGATAACGCTCGGCTCACGCAGTCAGCCCTCCAGTAACCAGAAGATTTCAGCGCCATGAATTTAATTAATCGCCACTGTTGGTCACGAATAGCCAGGCCGCTACCCGGTGCACGGGAACGGCAGGGAGACACTTACATAGAGGCGTGGGTCTGCAGCGAATATTGGTTCCTCATCAGCAGTGCACAGACACAGAAGGAGATACTGGCATTGCTGTTGATGCAAGGAAAGAGGGATGAGACAGGTTCAGCTTTATTGGCAGTCGGTGTTTACACAGACGTATGGCTAAAAACGGACAACAAAGCTGAACAGAGCTAAACAAATGTTTACCTTTGTTTCAGCTTTGTTTTTCATTCTGCTGTAAAGACACAGGCACACAGTTCACTCACCAGCATGCGTTGGGATATTTTGAGCAACATGGCTGCTT
>CM042232.1:8567057-8727057 GCA_023566465.1 Cottus gobio | reverse complement strand
TCTGTAAATGACTTTAATTACTTCAGTGGCACGTTTAAACCTTCAATAATAACCCTTTACGCTGATATTACAGGTGGAGTTTACATATTTACCGTTTCAGGAGGCAGGCATCCCAGAATATCTATCAAGGCTTTGTGCATCTGCTCTGCTGTACCCTCGAAGAATTTACCACAGCCAGCCACAAACAGCGTGTCCCCTGCATGGGAATAAAAACGAGGACATCTAGTTACTTGTTCCCGAGGTTGCATCAACACTTATTGATCACGCGTGATTTAAGATGTATGTCTGATCTAATGTGATCAGACATACCTGTGAAAACAGCTGGTGGCTCTGTGCTTTTTTCCTTTGTCACATAGTAACAGATGTGACCAGTTGTGTGACATGGTGTGAACAGGCATTTGACATTGAGGGATCCAACCTGGAAAAGAATGACACCAGTGAGCAAACATAATCGTCATTTGAGGCTTATCATATTTTGATTGTAGAATAGACAGTTTGAGGGTCCTACTTTTATATTGTGGTTGTGAGAAACTTTCTTTGTAATTGCATCAACTCTGTCATCTCCTCCATAGACCCTCAGTCCGGGCATTAGCTTTAACATCTTCTCATTTCCACCAGCATGATCCCTGAGGAGAGTAAATGGTTTTCAGAAGGATCTCATGAATACAGTAAACAAACGGTAGCTGGTGCACAACTGTGTGTAAAAGAAGAACTCAACTTGAAGCTTACCAGTGGTGATGCGTGGTCAAAACTGTTGTGAGTATTACGCCATGCTTTCTCACAGCTTCCACAACCTGTTGAAAGCACAAAAAGGTCAAATTGAAGTCGGAAGACATTCATCAAGCGAAACTGCATTACAATTGTTGTTTGCTATTTATATTCTGTTTTAAGTCATCAAAATGTACCATCAGTATGTTTTGGAGTATTTTATCCTTCAACAGTGTCTTAATTTATTTTCAACAAACTAAATATATCTTTATGGTGAAAAATGACACATATACCAACAGGATTTTATCCAAAGTAGTGCCCACCCTTAATGCATCATATTCTATACATTAATAACATATTTTGTGTGTGAAATATGAATCTATGAAGTAGCTAGTACTGTTGAATAAATGTAGTGGAGTAGAAAGTACAACAGCAGAGTAGATGTACAGGGTAGCATAGAATAGAAATGTCCATGTAAAAGTGCCTAAAATGTTAGAACAGTACTTGATTAACTAGATTTAGTTACTCTCTGGTTATAATTTAATCCGATCTAGTATGATGTAATGCACTGACCTTGATTGGCTCCACGGGGTCAACAATGGCTGCTTCCTTGGACTCCACGTCTATCAGCAGGTACATGTAGTTGTCACTGAGTGCTGGGAGAAGTTCAACCCTCATATTTGCTTGTTCCACCAGAGAGGATTTCCTCACTGCGCTGTGAAGGAGAGCAGCTGCTTGGGCCTTGACTTCCACAGGGGCTTCATGAGAAGATAGATACAAGTCAATATTTGACAGACTGACATGATAGTCTTCATTTATTTTATTCCTGTAAAATTGATTTGTGAATTCATCACAGGCACTCTTTCCATGGACATGTTTAGGAGCCACAGACACCAGTAAACGCAAGGCATTATACAATAGATGAGTTATACAGCAGGACAAGTATTCACCCTTTTAAGCTACCATCAGAACGTAAACAACGTTAGCCTCAATGCTAACTTTAAAAAATGATTACATTTGTATTTAATAAAACTGCCGTATCGATCTAACTTCACTGTTCGCGAGGGGATGACGCAATAAAGAGCATCTATTTGTTCAACCAGGCCAGCTGTGCTCAGGTGACCGCCCTCCTCTTAAAACACAACAAAATAAAAAAAAACTCGTTAGCAATCCGTAATTAGTTAACGTGTATATACACAAGCTAACACGCTCAGCTAGGTGAATTAATGAAGAATCGTGTGGACGTACCAATTTTGAAGGCTGTTGCAGCTCCTAGCAGAGTGCAGGCACTCCCTACGAGTGACTTGAATAACATAACAACAGCAGATATATCCTTATCGCAGACGTGTGAACCCAAAAGTTTTGTTTTGTTGTTCCGCGTCCGTTCTCGCTTCACCTTTAACCCGCCAGGCTCAACCAATCAAGTCTGAGGGAGTCGATCAAAAATAATTTTCAATAAATGTAATATTTACCTATTTTTTAACGACGAATCTCTAAAGATACAACGTGAGGGATAATTATCTGATTTATTAGCCGCAATAAACATCTAAAATAGAATATTATAAAACAGTTTAGTTTTGAGTTTTGAGTTTTCTGTATATCCTTTCGGGCTTGCCGTAGGTTATTGATCTCGCTTCAGGAACCCGGCTGTGGGGTCGGTCAAAGTTTAGTTAAACTGGTGCTGACAGCTTCGGAGCGGCTGAAACCTTCACGTTTCTCCACAATGACAGCACGAAATATTACTCGATTCTGGGAATGGGGGAGGAAGATCATCTGTGTTGGGAGAAACTATGCGGACCACGCCAAAGAGCTGAACAATGCGATCCCTACAGAGCCCGTCCTGTTCCTGAAGACCCCCTCTGCATACGTGAGAGAGGGCTCCTCCATCCTGGTGCCCCGGTACTCCAGCAACCTGCACCATGAGGTGGAGTTAGGGGTGGTCATCGGGAAAGGGGGCACGGACATACCGCAGGCCGCCGCTATGGAGCACGTTGCCGGCTATGCGCTGTGCTTGGACATGACAGCCCGGGACGTGCAGGACGTTTGTAAGGCCAAGGGTCTTCCCTGGACCCAGGCCAAAGCGTTCAACACCTCCTGCCCCATCAGCGAGTTCATCCCCAAAGAGCGCATCCCTGACCCGGGCAACGTGAAGCTGTGGCTGAAGGTGAACGACCAGCTGCGGCAGAACGGCTGCACCTCCCAGATGATTTTCTCCATCCCCTATCTCATCAGCTACATCAGCGAGTTCATCACCCTGGAGGAGGGGGATCTCATCCTGACGGGGACCCCGAAAGGAGTCGCCGCCGTGCAGGAGCATGATGAGCTGCAGGCTGGCATTGATGACGTGGTCACCATGAGCTTCAGGGTGGACAGACAAAACAAGAAGTGAAAACAAAATACACACATGAGGCCAAAGAATACTCAGACTCGTGAAGATGTATTGTGGTTTTGCTGGAGGAATCTTGTTCAAAATCATACATTTACAGATACTATGTGGGCCAGCAGATGGCAGTCTCGAGCCATCAACACCATATTTCTGACGCTGCCTTGTCAAATGTATGAGAAAACTATTGAAACAGAGTTTGGTTACATTGATTGAACTCATGAGTGAACGTTTGATCTGTTTGACTGTTATCTACTTAAAGGGATGTAAAAATAATTCAGAACTTTTATTCAAATAAAAGATGCAATAATATGTTGTTGCAAGTTGAAGTATTGATGTATCAGCATAATAATACAAAGTAATAATACATTAAAAATAATATAAAGTTATAATTATTGGAGACAGAATGACCACTGTCAATGTTTTATTATGTTACGTAACATTATTAGATTATTATTATTATTATTAATGCATTAAAGTGTAAGAATCATAAAGTATAGCTGGTCAAGGTGGAGCTAACTTTAGCTACTTTTGGTATCAAAATTAAAAATGTCTTACCTATTTGAGAATAATATTCTAATTAGCTTACACTTAGCCTACACAATAACAGTATGTAGAACGTTTCATATCTTTACATTACATTACATTTCATTTAGCTGACGCTTTTATCCAAAGCGACTTACAATAAGTGCATTCTACGGTTACATACAAGAATAAGAACAACAGGAATCAAGAAGGTACAATTTCGTACAAAAGTTCAACTACAAAGTGCTATCAGTAAGAGACATTTCAGTGCTACTATAGTGCTACATCCTTTATTCAAGGTATAGTCGGAAAAGATGTGTTTTTAGTTTGCGACGGAAGATGTAGAGACTTTCTGCTGTTCTGATGTCAATGGGGAGCTCATTCCACCATCGAGGAGACATATAGCATGTTTCCTTCAGTCACATTAAGCAAACTGGCATAATGTGCAGTTCCCTTCAGAGGCTTAAATGTGAATAGAGTTTATCCCAGATGATTTCAAATTGAGAAAATAGTCATGTTAGCGAGGGAGTTTAGAGGACTGAGGGTTTGGCGCTGGCTTCATGTGGTTATTCGTAAATATGGAACACATTTAGCCGCTTGTTGGATTAGCTGAGATGTGTTCTCTTCAGAGAGTTTGATGGATGGACCACGTTTTAATTTTTTTTTTATAACTGCACACTGAACCCTGTTGCCTCTTGAGTCAATGTTGTCTGGTTAGCCTTCAACAATCTAATAGCCTGAACACTGAAAAGACTCCCCTCGCCCATAACATTTAATGAAACTGTGCTGTTTCTGTTCATCAAGTGTAATTTTGACTTTACGGCTGCGTACCTTCACCATAACCACATTTTTCCTGGACTTAACATCTGTTCCAGGTTCAATTACAATTCTCCCACAGGCTTCTCTGTTTTCAGGATCAATCAGAGCCCCCATCAACCTGTCCCAGGCCAGTCTGCTGAAACCCGAGTCTGCGTACATCATCTTCCCACACCTGTAGGGCATGTTATCTCCGAGACTCACAGGACCCGAGCCCTGGCCCTCAGGGTACTCCAGGGTCATATGTGTCCATCATCAGAGCAGTTATGACAGATTCAATTAGATCTGGGATCTGGGAAATGTAGTCGTGGCCTGTTTCTTAGAACAAGGTTAGAGCAGGTGTCGCCTTTTATGAGATATGAATCATACTGTTCATTGTCCCCGTGTGACTGACGGTATTACTCCCCTCAAAGGTTCTAACAATGGCTTCAAAGCTCGCGCTCAGCTCTGGTTTAGCGTTCACCACATGAAGCGATATGTTGTCATGGAGCGGGAGTCTGAGGAGAGGGGATTATGGGGAGCCCACAGTCTTCCGATCTAACGCACACCGACACTGATGTCACCTGTGACGTTAAATCAAGCCAGGTGGTGAATGTGCAGCAGAGAGATTTGAGGGAATTCTCTCTTAACAAAGTCCATTTTCTACCCCGGCCCACCTTGAGATATACAGTACTGTGCAAACGTTTTAGGCAGATGTGAAAAAATGCTGTAAACTAAGAATGCTTTCAAAAATAGAAGTGCTAAAAGTTTATTTTCATCAATTAACAAAATGCAAAGTGAGCGAACAAAAGAAAAATCTAAATCAATTGATGAAATTAAACTGTTAGCACTTCTATTTTTGAAAGCATTCTTAGTTTACAGCATTTTTTCACACCTGCCTAAAATATTTAACAATTATTGAATAGATTGGCACAAACTTTGGCACAGACATTCATGATTTGATTCTCAGATGATAAATCCTAATGACTTTTGAGATCCCCATATTTCTTTATCTGGGGACATAATGAGGTTGACATGTTGCTTTAGGTGAAATGTCTCAACCACTATTGGACAGATTTAAATTACATTTAGTAAACACATGTATGTCCCCCGTGGGATGAAATGAAACCACGCTGGAGATCCCTTGATTTTTCACCTAGCCATCAGGTCAAAATCTGAAGTCTAATAATAATAATGATGAATTATTGCTAAACTGATGGCATTTCAATAAGAGGTTTCATTTGAGACTAGTTTCACAGCTATAACGTATCACACCGCATGTGACATGTTACTACTATTACTGCAGGAGGTCATCAGGTCAAATCTGCGAGGTTCACACAAAAAAACACTTTGAAGATGTATCCACAGATCATATGGATCCTGAAGTGTCTGAAGAAACAGGTAAAAGGAAACACACCGGTATTCAACTGCAACAATATGCCATCCTTAGATGAGTGAGAGGCATCTGAAGAGGAAAGCGGCAACTCTTGACATGAAAGGTATGGAGAGAAGGTTCAACATGTGAAAATGATTTACAACTTGTCAGTGTGTGTGTGTGTGTGTGTGTGTGTGTGTGTGTGTGTGTGTGTGTGTGTGTGTGTGTGTGTGTGTGTGTGTCTTCTCAAAAAATGGCCGTCCTTACTCCCGTGCTGCACTATACGCACTAGAGAGTACTGCGGTGTGTCCATTCTTAGAAGAAAAAAAACAGCAACACACAACCACCAGAAGGGCGGAGTCAGGCAGAACACATATGACATATAACATCAAAAAGACTCATTTTTTGAGATGCAAAAGGATCACTGTGTATCTATTTATGTCCACCCAGTGCGTGCAGTGAGCGCATCTTGTCTTCAACCAACCTTATACTGGTTCTTCTGCATGGAAATAATTACAGTCCTTTTAATTAATCAGTCTCATGCTGAATGAACAAGTGGGTGGCTGGGGATTAATAATACCATGGAGCGAGTCCAGAACCAATTTGTTATTTATTATAAGCCAAACGTAAGGGCTGTAATTCCTTTTCATGGAATAATAAATGGGGTCTTTGGCGAATGAAAAGAAATCATGCATGAAGGCCAGGTGTGAGCCCCTTTCTTTCAGAGTGATTGACTGCCCATAGTGCGTTCACGTTTTGTTTGAAGATGCAGGTGGAAGGCAAAGTGTGCAGTGTACCATGGCACATACTGTAGCTTTAACAGCAAAACACAACATTTTTCTACCATACAGTGTGTACATTTCCCAAATTGTAAAGATGTAGTATGTTAAAAAAAAAAAAAAGAATTCTGCTTAAATTCTTAATGGGAAAGTTTTCCATCCATTTGGCAACGATGCAAGCTTCTCTATAAACTTTGATTGTCGAACTTTTCCAATCAAGGCCGAATAAGCAGACTGGAGCTGGTATTTTCTTGGCTAAAATGGCAACAGAAGTATGTACTGAAATGTGTCCAGAAAAACAACGTTATAAAAATCCTATTGTGAAAGTTCATAATTCCATATCCCTGAAAAGCTCCCCAATTTCAGTTGAGCTACCATGACCATTTCAAAATCTCTATCCCCCAAATTACTCTCTCATCAATTAAAGCTGAAGTCACAATTTAACAAGATGCTGCGAGGCCTAAACCACAGGGAAGAGAGTAAATCCCCGAGCATTTCTTCTCTGAATCGAAAGAGACTGCGGTATGGGCGGAAAATGTGTGGAGTCCTCAATATGAACCGTCTTCATTTGTGGTTCCTTAAAGGGAAACCACTTTTACACTCTAATCCTACTTTTATCTGTCGAAATCAGCCCCTCTTTCCTTCAACGCAGCCGTCGGAGTGCTTCATCCCTTGGGTGTTTCTGATTAGTCTGCCATGTGCCCGTTATTCCCAAATAAGAGTCACCGCTCAAAATATACATCCTCCATCCATCCATCCATTATCTGAACCGCTTATCCTCTTTAGGGTCGCGGGGCGCTGGAGCCGATCCCAGCTGTCATTGGGCGAAGGCCAATCCTCATCACGCCTAATCTCAACTGGTCACAGTGGCAAGTAACTCAATCCACATTGGGCGATTTGCACTCATGCAAACAAATCCACAATGGCAGGAATTGATGGCATGCATTAAATTGTGGGCTCAAATCCTTGGAAGCTGCATGCCAGCCGAAGCTAAACAAATTACTGTTCCCATGAGAAGGGAAGATTTTTAATTTTGCAGACCTGTAATTTGCCTTTTAGTTGTTTTGCGCAATTGTAATCCAAAATATTCTGTATTTCAAACAAACACAAAGACAAACATATTGTCTTTCTATCGTCTGAGTGTTGAGTCCGACTTTTCTTTTTGACTTTAAACGGTCGCATACGGGCCTCGGCTCAGAGTGGAAAGTAAACAACGCAAAAATCTTAAAGGATGAATCATATTCATTCATTCAGATCTTCTTATTGTCCTTTCTTATCCTTTAAACGAAACAGAAACATGTTTTCCAAAGTTTTGCACTGGGTATTAACCCAGTGCAAAATGTAAAAAAAACAACAATAGATATCATATTGTATCATTCAGTTTAAGGCTTATTATTTTGTATTTTTGCTTTGGTCATTCAACATAGCTTGTGTTTGTGATATTGTCAAAACATCTTCATGTCTCGCTTTCAGTTTCAGGGAACATATTCTCACTCATTCCTCCATTTTTCTTCTTTCTTTTTCAACCTCAATTGGATTTCGCACATCATTACCAGTGTTTAGTGACAACCGTAGATTATGTTGAATGTCCTGCTGATGTAATGAAACTTAAAGACTGGGCTAGTCCTGCGAACACATACTAATGTATTTTGCAGATGGCAGAATGGCAAATCAGTTATCTTTAATGCCTGCTGCTGGGCTGGCACAGCCAAAAATGCAGCTATCACTACGACTGGTAATAAAAGTGGGCACAGATGAAGTGAAGCAAGCGCATTTCAATTTGACCAAGGCCCACTAAAAACTAATGCCAGACATATAAAACAGAGGGGGGATGTGACAGAAATACTGGCTGGAATTAGAGGAGGCAGGATGTTTGGAAAGAGCCAAAGCATTAAGTTTGTGTGCATGCAAACTTGCTTGAATACACGCACAAGCATGCTAATGCAAGCAGACACTGACATTTCCACAAACAACGCTCAATGTTAATAGTTTTGATTGATTTTCGGTTTGAATCATTGAACGCAAGCACTGGTCAGGCATATTTCCATGCATTGTAAAAAAAAAAAAAAAAAAGAAACTTCTCCAGCTCAGTTTACTTTTTAGATCTTGTCAAGTGGTCGGTTCCTTTTTTGGTTGTTCCACCAGAGCAGATGTTTTTTTTCTTATTTTTTTCCCCCTTCCATACAGGATAGTGTACAATGAAAGAGACAAGCTCTGCTGCTAATTCTGCGCCCATAGAGGAAGGCGGGGGACATTCTGAATGAGCTGCCATCTTTTATAATTAAAGGCCACGGCAGCACGCAGGCCCTCAGACTGCACATGTGGGCTCACTGTGTGGAAGTGGCGAGCGGTGTGAGAGAGGAAGACAGGGAAGAGTGGGATTTCAGGGTAAATAACGTGAGGGGAAAGAGTGGAGGACAGCCCGACATGGATGGAGAGAGTGAGACACTC
Organism: Cottus gobio; assembly: GCA_023566465.1. Classification (NCBI taxonomy): domain Eukaryota; kingdom Metazoa; phylum Chordata; class Actinopteri; order Perciformes; family Cottidae; genus Cottus; species Cottus gobio. The sequence goes on along the minus strand of CM042232.1, from coordinate 8,718,041 downwards.
GTGGCAACAGTAAGCACGATTACCATGGAAGAACTGGCCGTTCAGTAAGCCCGCCCCCTTTAGTTACTGTTTAGATAATCAAATTAACAACACTTTTATGGTTTTTGAAGGGTGAATGCAGTCAACAGAAATAAGAAGCTAACAAACGCTATAAATAACCTACATCAAGGTTGCATGAGCGTATTAAAAGTAGAATCATGTAAAGAGGCCTTAAGTCGACACAATGTCGCTGATCATGCTACAAAGACAAGACAAAGGATAGAAAACATGGAGATGAAGACACTGCGCTGTTCTTGTATTGCAGTGTAGAGCTAGTTAGTCTTAGTATTATAAGTATAAAGAAAACTAAAAGATCAGAGTGTCATTTTGTTCGAATCCTGTTTGACTGTTTAGCTTACAAACTTAAAACTGTATGTTTTAACTGTTAAAGGTTCCCTCTTTTTCTTTTTAATTTGGGGACTAAGCAATGTTTTTTGACTAACTTGAAGGTTATATTTAAGAACCCATAACCCCATAAACTAAACTAGTTGTTTCATGATGTGCTCCTTTAGCCTTGAGAGGTTACTGCAGGTATATAGTTAGCAGACAAGCTAAAACCTGTTCCATCCATTTCTTACACTTTGCCTCTTCTTGTGTTTTTAAGGTTTTGCAAAAAGAATCAAACTCAGTATGTACAACATGTCTCTCACTACAGCCGCATGCATGCACACTACTTAAGCCTGTGGGGGAACATCCAAGGCTTGACAGGCCTGCCATGCTAGTTGCGCTTGCTAAGCGATGTTTAAAGGAAGGGTTTATCGGTGGCTGATCCTTCAACAAATAGGGATAAGAATAGGCAAAGTTTTCAGCTACATGTATTAGATTATGATTCTTCAAGCAATCTTTTTACAAACATCCTCCATATGCTTGGATACATTTACAGTATAAATAAATGAAAGAGGATGGACCATTGTGGCCTACAGCTGATCGTGTCAGATATAACTTCACCTCACAACACAAAGCATCAGAGTCAAAACAAAAGGTTGTGTACACACCACTATGCATTGTGTACTTTACATATGGAGATTAAAATGGTTCAAAAATAATCACAGATCAAAACAGTAATTTATTTAAGTGAGTAACAGCCGATACAGTTGGTGCTGTCCAAGGCAGTTCAGATACGTGTGGCTTTGAGAGGAGAAATATCTACAAATGCCTACAAATAAAATATGTGGATGTGAGGTTTACGATCATTGTAACATTTAATATTTACAGATGAGGTATTGTTGGTATATCAACTGCAATGTGCAGAGAAATACCCCGTAATGTTAAACTAAGATATGTAGAATTCAAAAGACATTTGGAAACAGTAAATGTAATGAAAGTATAAATGCAGTCGGAGTAACACTGCTTATAATCAATAAGACATAGTGGTTTATCATGGAGTATGACATTTTCTCCAATGTTCTGTCAATAAAAACATATTCAGTTTAATGTCATGCCTTGTCGTGTAATAAATACATTTATTTCATATACGAAATCTGTAACTGTTGTATTTCAAATCAACAGAAACTATAAATATCAGCTTATTTTATGAACAGAAGTAAAAAATGATATTCAAAGGCAATGATTTTAACTTTCCCTTTGGTACGTTCTTTGCTTCTAACTTCTGTGTAACATTAACATACAAGTGAGAAAATGGTTTAATAACTAAGCCATTAACTATGTGTGTAACTTGCATATTGCAGCACTGTGTCATGTCGCCTTCCACCCTCCAACCAAACGCTGGCAGTTCACCTGCTGCATGTCATGTTGAGTCCACTGGCAGTTTGTGGACTTAGTGTTCCTCTACCCAGTCCTTCCCTGAGACGATAGTCCTGTGGAGCATTAAACCGTCAAACTGGCTCTTTTTTTCCTGGGCTATGACAGGGATCTCAGTCCCAGCCAAAGTCTTGTCCACTCATCTGGTAGAAACGGTGGTTGAAGGGCCTGTAGAAGTCTCTGAGCCTCTGCAGGACCTCAGAAGGGATTTGGGGATGTGGTCTGCCCTTTGACTTTCCGAGGCAGCGAGGTCTGCTGCTCCCCTCCGGCTTCTTCAAGCACGGAAAACCTTTGGTCTGGTTGAAGTAGAAGTGTTTGTCTGAAACCACCCTTTTCAGTCCCAGGAAGTCCTGAACGCGGCCCATCTCCCCTGCCGGATCAGACACCAGCCGCTCGCCGCTAACAAACAGAAAATGAGACAAGGGGAAGTGCTGAAGCCAGTTCTCCAGATGTTTGGCGTAGAGGCCGATGCGCACAGCGCTCCACGTGGTGTCGATCAGACCCGTCGTGGAGTTTTTTAAAGCCAGGCTCTGGAAGGATGGAAGGCCTGGGTTCTTGGACAGTGTCTGGGTGTAGTCAGACACAGCCCGTGTCACAGGATCCCTGACCACCACAATGAGCTTGGCTTGGCAGTTCATAGTGCAGACACGGCTAGGAGCCTCCTTCGTGACGAAGTAGCTGGGGGTCTTCTCCATGGTGATCTGGCCGTCCAGAGTCCGAGGCATCAGGTTCCTGGCGGAAAAGGAGGAAATGGTCAGACACTGCTCTCAAAGCCATGATGGTGCAGACGGTTTCACACTGTGATATATCTAGAATCTAGATGATGTAAACGCTTGATTGGTTGTGCTTCTGGTCTTCCACATAGGGTGTGCTCTTCTAAAGCAGTATTCATTTTTTATTTGGGGCAACGGAACAAGCTGTAAACACAACACTGACATATTACCACAGCCATTTAAAGCTAGAGTATATATAGCTGAAGTGGTAGCAGACTTGCCTATACACATCCAGCAGACACACAGCAAAGTTAACATCCATTTTGAGTTGTAAATTGAAATGTAAATCAAATAAATACTCTCTTTTTAGCTCTGATTTTGGTCTCCACCAACTCCTAAATGTCTTGCTCTTTCGCTGATAAATGCTCGACTAAGTTCACCAGCTTGTTGTAATATTTGTTAGGTGCTGGGCAGGTAATGTACAGTTGGGTTATCAGAGCTTCATCAGAACAGCTGCCTGCTGCACCTGGTAACAATATTGACAGCAGTAATAGTGAACCAAAAGAGGGAAGGACCAACCAAAACAATGAGCTAAACAACACTAAAACACTGAGTTGGGTGATGATTATCTGATTACCCGTTTCCTATTAAACATAGATATTTCAACATTAGTGAACAGAAAGCTAGTTATTAATGCATTAAGTGCCAGTTGCGTTATTGCTTTATATTGTGTGAAATTGCACCTTTAGGCTAATGTCTTAATTTAATCCCATGTGGAATACAAAGAGACTTCAGTAAAAAAAACATCAAGAGATAACGTACACACACTAAACACACTACACATTAAAGCATCCCGAATGCTGCGTGATTAAAGGTCCAGACACTGTAGTGTGTTTATGTGCCAGGGCCTCAGACAGCCCATGTGAGCCGTGCTGTGAGGCCTGCACACCAGAACCATCCACTCACTATGGGCCTGATGAGACAAAACCACAAAGCCTCAAGAACCACTTAACAGCAATTTCCTACAGATTTCCACCCCCTCCTTTCTTCCTGCAAGAGCAAAGTGCCCCCCCCTCTCCCCACCTCCCCTACGGGTTCCTACAAGAACCCAAACAGACCAAACAGACCAAAGTCAGGAAGTGCAACCAGGATGGCAAGCTGCTGAGCTCAGTTAGTGTGTGAAACACATGTCTGCAATGAGGAGAGATGTTGTGAATAATATGGCGGTGAAAAGGCCTGAGATGAAATATTTACTACTATATTGCAGTGATGCAGTTTGCATAGTGATGTCATCTACATGAATTTAACCGAAACCAATAATCTACTGATAAATCTTTTCACATTGTTTCGACTTGTTTTCTTTTCTCAGCTCTACCAATGGTGCGCATCTGCTATCTCATATCTGGCAAACAGGGATTGTGGGGAACGTGGTATTCGACAGATCTGGTCTTTGTTTGACGTTGATGGACTGCGTGAGGCAAAATTGTGGTAGATTTGGATTTCACCGACAAATTGTTTTGCATGACTAACGAAGGATGAGTTTAAAACATAAAATGAAATGCAAAAAAAAGTCTGCAGTCATTTATCAACTCATCTTATTTGTCTGGAAACAGAGAGCTTTCTTGTGGCTTCCCATAAATAAAACAAGTAATGGAGCCTGTATGCTTTATTTGTTTCAGATTTGAAGCTTTCATAGAGTCCAAACGTTAATAACAAGAGGCCATTCAGAAATGGAGCTGATTACTGATGGAAGTCCAAGGGAAATTCATTTCAATTTTGGCAGTTGTTCTGGCGAGATTGTCTGTGGTCAAACACTGATTTGATGATGAATAATAAGTCAATTGTAGTAATCAAAAAGTAATGATCCATTAGACTTGCTGATGTTACTAACTGACGTTAGAGTAGCCAACATCATTTGTATTTTCTTTATCTTCCATCTGAAAGAAATAAAGAAATGGCAACACTTCAATGTGTGAGGGAAACAGGGCAGAAGAGGCTCTAATAAACAGTGCATTAGGCAGCGATTGACAGACCAGCAGCAGCACCAGTCAGGTTGCACTGACTTCATTCTGTGGTCAAAGGCAGCGCAGGAGCCCCTCAACAAGCAGCAGCCTGCAACACAAGCTGTTAACGCAACAGTTTGCAACACATTCACTTTCTGTGCAAGATACTTAGATGCATAGAAATAGAATATTTCATTTCCAATGATTAGATGCAAAGATTGATACCACTCGCACGTCTGTAACTACGGTAAATATGAACCTCTAAAGCTCACTAATTAACGCCTTGTATCTGGTTTGTTTAGTCTGTACAAAAACAAAAGTGTAAAAGCAACATGTTGTGGTTTTAGGGGGATTGCCTGTCGGACTATTTCTTGGCCCAGTGGAGCTACTTCCTGCACCCTGTAAAAAAACCAACACATGTTGTTTTTACAGGGTTTTCTTTCTTAAGGATTAAAGAAAACAAGACAACAAGCTTTAAAGGTGTTGGTTGGAAGGTTTTGCAGCCTATGTACAGAGCAGAGCTAGTTGTTTCCACCTGTTTCCAGTCTTTTGTGCTAAGCTAAGCTAACTAACTGCTGGCTGTAGCCTCAGACAGTAGAGTAGTATCAATATTCTCATCTAACATTTGTCCAATAAGCCTATTTCCCTATATTTCATGAGGACCACGTACATAACACAAATATGAAACTGTCCGACAGTGTGGAATAAAAAGGAGCTAAGTGGAGATAATCATTTATAATTAGTTTGCTGCAACTATCTATAATGCTGCTATTAAGGAAAAAGTATTTCTTGTCGCATGTTCATGACCATGAGTGTGAAGGAGGAAAACGATGCCTTGTTCCTGTGTAAGTTTCGAGTTTCCTCCTTTACTTAAAGTTGAGCCATTTCAATCCACCCCCCATTGAATGATCTCCCTAATAAAAGACCATTAATTGATTATTATCCCTTCTAGAAGAGCTGCAAATGGCCTATCGCTGCCTGTCTGTCCCGTTTATCTATGTCTGTGTCAATACGTCTGTCTCTATGACAGATTGTTCACTGAGTGTGCGTGCACTTTGACGTGCACTGTGTGTGTTTGTGCACATATGCTCGTGTGAGCGCGGAGGTGTCCGTGTTTACTGATGAGAAACCGAGCACATGTCTCCCCGTCTGTCCTCTCTTCTTTCATCCATACTCGTCTCGATTTGTCCTTCACTCCTTCACATATGTGTCACTTGGGTAATTGACCATAAGTTGTCTTTCCATACTCATGAATAGTTAATGAATTGTGGATCCCCCCCCCCCCTCCCTGTCCTCGGTTCCCTATCTCCCTCATCACAATCTGTCTCATTATCAGAGAATCAATAAAAGCCGTTTTTGATCATAAATCTGCTCCTGTATGTGATGTCAGGCGAAACTGTAAACAGGTGGGGGGGGTGATTCATTTTTTGTCCGTTTTCTCATGTCCATTTTTTTCTTGTAATGTTATGTTGTATGTGTTTACGTATAAGGCTAACTCAGGTGAAATGCCTTTCAGTAACTGTTGAGCAAAAAGAGCAACTCTGAGCACGAAGATGTTTTCTATTCAGCGCAGCAGTGGCAAGCCTCGCACATTAGTCTGGAACTCCCTGCTGCTTGAAGGATGTAGCACTTTTCCTCCCTGAGGTGCTACACCGCTGATTACACTACTGATATGTTCAAGCAGTCTGGATCAGAAGATTAAATACTAACCCTGGCAGCAAGGATGTGGCCAAGAGACTTCCTGCCCCCGAGATTATGGGTTCTCCCGCTGTAGCTATCTACTGCAGCGCCCCGAACAAAAGGCATTTCTGCGCATAAAGCAGAGCTGATTGCAGACAAAAAGATCCACAAAAAAAAATCCAATTATCATGTCATTTTCTAAAAACAAAACCTGATCTAAATTTCCATGGGTAATTATATTTGTTTACTGGACCATCTTTGCTAAACAGTGTCTTGCTGAAGGAGACTGCTGCTCTGGCAGACATCTCGACGTCCAGACGCTTTTAGAAAAAAGGAAAGAAATGCAGAATTAACAAGGCTGCGGAAAATCAAGGCTGTAAAAATGAGGAGAGCAAACAACAAACTGGAGGAAAACCTTTCCCAGCAGTGCTGCTGTGCTCAGAGGGTGACAGAAGAAGCCTCGGGGCCACGGACGGCCCGTCAGGCTGACAGGATGAGTGTGGGAACCTCAGTTTACGCCTCCATGCCTGGAGGAAACATATGCTACTATTCTCCTCTGACCAGAAAAATACATTAAACAGGGGGCAAATAGAGCAGTTTAAAAGAATGGTTTGACATTTAGGTAATACGCCTATTTGTTTTCTTGCTGGGATTTAGATGAGAAGACTGATACCGTTCTCAATAGTATCGACTTTCTCATCTAACTCAAGGAGGAAGTGTATAATTGTATTTCCCAAAATACCAAACCAGTGCTTTAAGTATAATCTGGTTGCACTACAGTAGAAGACACTGTCTGTCACACATACACACACACACACACACACACACACACACACACACACACACACGAGGAGTTATCTTTCTGCTATATGTTCTTTGTCGTAACAGAAACCTGAGCAAGTCACGAGGCTTAAACGTGTCATAAATGGCAAAGTTGCAAAGAAACAAAAATGAACATTGTGTAAAAACCAAAACGTCGTCTGAGGACAGGCTTGACACTGTGCAGCATAATAAATACTATTTTACAAACAGTGTGTATAAGAGCTAAAGAAATGCTCAACATAAACGATAAGAACCCGGAGGTGAGTTTCCGGCGCTTGCAGACACCCATCAACTCTCTGCACAGGCAGAGGGAGGAAGTGATCCCTCTGGGGAACCACATGACTGGCAGAAAGACTGTTGCCACCCACAGATTTTAAATACATTGTTATCAGATGATTTCATGGAGGTAGTGGAGGTCTTTCTCAACAGGAGGTTAGCCGAAGTGCTATACTCCCACGGAGTACAGTGTTTTACATTTTCATCTTTGGTGATTTACTGCAGGATACCGTTGCAGTGGGTTTGAATGTGTGTGGGGGAGGGGAGGGGGGGTTTGGATCCGGGGGTAAAATCCTGCTCGTGTGTGTGGGCTTTTCTATAAAGAAAAGAAATACTTTTTGTTGGTCAATGGATAATTAGTGACTGCATGGCATATGAACGTCCAATCATAATTAGGAGACTTAGAAGGATGTCAGTAATGGCTTCAGCATTCGGCACATGAAAGAAGCTCAGACATTTACCAGGGGCTGTGGGTATTGTTTGGACATTTTCACTGTCAATAACAAGACAATACCTTTTGATAATGTTTTTAAATTAAAAATAAGCTTGTTCTGTACTTTTTAGATTTATTAAAAGAAGTCAGTCCAACTCTTAACTGAATATCTCAACAAATACTGGATGGATTTACGTGAATTGTGAATCCTTTTCATTTGTCACTGCCGTATGTGACAGTTTTTAAGACTTGCATGCAAGGGACACAATTTGTGCCCCAAAGGTTTTGATACCCAGTCTTCGTACTGGTATTAGTCTGATGCCAAACATTATGATTTCAGCTGTTTTCTTAACTTATTACAGTTATGAGAATGAGACTCAGACTTGCTCTTTAGATGTGGATCCATTCAAACCGTAATTGCTGACTATGTAATGAAAAGTAATTTATTTTTAATTTCCCTGGAGTATTATCATATCATTGTATTTTCTATAGGTTACGCTAATCTGCACAACTGAGCAGGACCACCACGCATCTGAAACGTTTCACTTTGGCCAACTGACACAAAGTATTTTCTTCACTCGCTAACTGCAGTCCGGAGCTAAAACGGCACGACGGAAAGAATTTACAGGGGCCCCCGAAATGCACCACAATGCACCTCAAATTATTATAATTCCCACCATATGGGGTGTGATTGTGGACCTATTCAAACCTTATAACACCATCTAAACCCAACTGCAGCCAAAACCCAGCACCATTAAAACACAGTACAACTCAACACTACAGAGACCACTTCCTGGTCTGTTACACCAATCAGTCGTGCTCAGCCTCTATCACTTATGGACTCGAGGCTGCACACAGAATGAGGTGTCGGGGAAATCACCCCTGCTCTGGAAAACGCTGTCCCGTGCGCATTGGAGTCCACTTTTACCATTTCAACTGTCAAGTATCTAGACTGACATGGTAAGTGTTTGACTTTGTCCTCCGAGAAAAACTCTGAAACAAAAGAATGCAGTGTTGAGACGGCTCATAAGCTCTTAATGGAGGTAAAACAATACATTTTATTCCATCATTAACTTCATTAAAGAAAGGAACAAGTAATATTGATGTTGTCCATCCTCCATACTGCTGTCATATTTTGTAACATATTCCAAAAGCTATTGAAAAACATCTGGCAGATTTAGTGGATAAGTAGGAGGTGAAGAGTTTTGTGGCTCATCACCTTCCTCATCGGATACAATTGATCTAACTAACTTGATGCATATTGAGTAGCCATAAATTACCCATACGTTATCCCAAAGACTAGCATAATTCCCCTGTTGTCATTTTTTCGTATCCTTATTTACAAAAATTGATGACTTTTTAAGAACCAACAGAATTTTCAGCAGCGCTGTCGTTTCTCTTTGTCCTTGTGCTGCTGCCCTTCAAGGAGGTATACTCCATTTTAATAGCAATCCGATCGAGCATGGCCTTTGGTGTCAAGACTGTAGGTCATCCAATTGACAAGCTTTCAAAATATCGATGGTACTCCTGGGCTGGTGTTTTTTCTAACATTGAACTGCAGAAATGCATCGTTCTATAAATGAAATACATGAAGAATAGCTATTTGTGTTCTTGGATGTTAATTTGGATCCATGTGAACACTGTTCATTTTTTTTTAAATAACAACTGCTTGTTCTGATGCAAGACAACAACAACGAATGTTTTCATTTTAACGTCATCAAGGAACTGAAGATGCAACAAAAAGAAAAGACACAGTTACTCATTCCCGCCCACATCGTGGTGACAAAGTCGTGAGAATCACAACCATTGTGCCGTGAAAAGCCAAGGTCTTTCATTTTTCTGCGGTGGCTCTCAAGTCCCATATGAAACCCATCACTGCATGAAGTCCCCTTAAAGCCATAAAACAACACAGAAATTCATTACATCTCGGCTTGATTCCGAATACACTATTTGTGGCTTTTCCGTTTCTGTAATGGGCTCATATGCACACAAGCAAAGGAGAGAAGAGGATGGAGAGACGGGCTGGGTGGAAAGAGAGAGAGATCAATGGAAAACACACATGAATGATGTCTAGGTTTGTCTCAGAGAAGACAATGCTGTTGGAGCAACACGCACGACAGGGTGGACAGTGTGGAGTGTCTCCAGTATGGAGATCGCCAATATCTGACAGCAACTTATGGCCGTGCACGACTCTCTTCCATCCACTGAAGCCGCCTGCATGTTGTGCTTATTTCTCCATCCAAGACATGTGGACGCAGACCACACAATGCACAAATTGTTGTCAGATATATGCTAATGAGAAATCCTGTGTCTTTGGCAAAGAGGTTATAAGTATTTATTACTAAAATGACCTGTCAACAAAATGTTCAACAATTTTCTGATTTGGATGCATTTGAATATGTGTTTTAAAATTGATTTTGGTTGAAGTACAAGCACGCAGGGGTCACAAGCGGACTGTCGATAAAGTAATAAGACAATGTAAGTGGTGCCATAGTAAGATTAAATTAATGATCCAGTGACGTATTTGTGTGCTTATGTATATTTGGATGTGACCCGGTTGACCTCAGAGCTGCAGATGAAGCCGGGGACTTCAACAAGATTAAATGTCAACGTTTAGGGTTGCTTTTCAGAGCCTGAGCAGCCTCGTACCGAATCAGGTGAGAAAGAGTGTATGTGTGTGTGTGTGTGTGTGTGTGTGTGTGTGTGTGTGTGTGTGTGTGTGTTAGCTTCCAGATGTGACAGTAAGTTGACCCGCTGTTCTCTGACTTGCTTGTTCCACATGGATGAGCTCTTGCTGTCACTGAAACACACACACACACACACTCACCCACACACACACACACACACGATTTCCAGCGGCTTCACTGTGGATCATTGCAGATGACAGCAAACATATTTCCCCCAATCTTTGAGATTCAGAGACAACAAGAGAATCATCTTTCAGAGATTTCACCCAGGATCACGTTGCTGCTGTCACCATTGTTGTGTTAATCCCTCCAACTCTTCTCAACCTTCTCCAGCTCAGTTTACTTCTCTCCAAAGTAGAAGACAGACTATATAAAAACAAATGCCAGTATTTGTAGAAGACCACACCCTTCAGAAATTATTTAACTGGACCATCTGCCCTGCAGTCAAACCACATATTTATAAATGCTACTGGACATTTGGCATCACAACTGAATTTTATATTGGAAACTTATTTTGCTTTTATCATTCAAACTGAAACACTTGCTTGATTAATAGTTAGATCCATTCAGTCCATTTACAGAAAATAAACTAGCAACTATGTTGATAATAATTGAATCTTTCATTCATCTTTAATTCAGTAAATGTCAAAGCGTTGCTGGTTCCAGCTTCTCAAATAAGGATCAGTTACTTTTCTTGTAAACTGAATATCTTTGGGTTTTATGCTATAAATTAAACCAAATAAAAAATTCAAATATGTCAGCTTAGGCTCACATTTTTCGTTGCAGCCGTTATTATGACTGATCTTGTACTTTCAGGAATGTTGGTGTCGCTGCCACGTTACAGCACCAACCAAACTGCAGTATTTAGGCATTACAGAACCAGTCAGGCTAATTAACGCACACAGAAACACACAGAAAACATGCCATGGAAACACCAGCTCGGCCACAGGTATTTCCACATAAAAACATCCTCTACACTTAAAGAAGAGTACGGAGGAAATAGAGGCCAGGAAAGCATTGAGGCTTGATAAAAGCAGAGAGAAGGATGGATTACAGCAGAGCAGAGAAGTGTAAAAGAGGAGTAATAAAGGGGGCAAAGTGCCAACCATCATGTGTGTGTGTGATACGTGTGTGTGTCTATGTGCACGGAGAAGAACAGAGAGGAAGCTGAGAAGCATGCTGAAATTATCAGTGCGGAAAGTGTTTCCATGTGTCCTCATGTTCTCAGTTAAAACACAGCTAAGGGGGATGAAAAAAACCAAGAGAAGATTAAATTACACCTTCGAGTTTCATGTACCATCAAGCTATCAAAGTGCCTGTTTATCAGGGATCTTCATCTCTCCTTATGGCACATACAGTATGCTCACAGCAGGTCCGTCATAATATTCTGACAGTGGTGAGTGCTTGAGCTAAACTGGGATGTCCACAGGGAGCTTGTAGAACATCTGGAGATGATCAGAATCAGCTTCACCCAGACCCAATCCTTCTTTAGGGCCCTAAGTACACCCAAATGATAGCTCCGGTCAACCTGGTACCCCCAAATCAGCTGCTGGCCCTGCGACAGTAGCCGTGAACATTTTATGTGCAGCATCATTGTGGCATGCGGCCAAGACCTACACTTCATCTAAATCAGGCGTGTATCCTTAATATGAGGAGAACGTATTAGAGCAATCTGTGCTGTTTGCATGACCCCCACCCAGAACAGGGTGGTAGTGTTGATACGGATGTCACGGTGAAGAGTATAAATGGTGTTTAGATGACCGTCAAGATGATGGACTGCTCCCCAGAGACCCCACCAGCCTTTTGATTTACAGTGCCAGCATGCGGGGAGAATATTGGCTTCATGGGTTAACGATCTGAATACATAGGCCAGCCGTGTATGTCTAGTCTATTGACAGGCGACATCAGCACTTCTGCAGGTGACCCTTCACCCTGCCATACATCATCTCTGTCTGGGAGGGCGTCCGCAGCTTTATTGTAAAGAGTACAACTCTTGGCACGTTGAGTTTATTGTCAATAACCCCGTGTGCCTGTATTTTTATATTTATTTACTTTTAATTCGCTTCTAAAATTGAGCTAAAAGGCAACCTCCGTGTGCTTGTGTCTGTTTGTGAGTTGCCTACCTGTACCACTCCAGTCCTTTATCATAAAACCGGTCGAAGAAGTGCGGCTCTGCGCCCACCGCCCTCACGTCCGGGTGGATGCGGAGAAACTCCAGCAGGGCGCGGGTTCCTCCTTTCTTCACGCCGATTATAATCGCCTGCGGAAACCTCTTGGTCCCGAAAGTGTTGGACACGGGGATGCCGTTGCTCTCGGCGCTCTCCTTCGCGCCGCTCGGCATGTGGAGAGGCAGCCGCTGTCCCGGCGCGTCCACCTGCGCCGCGTCCTCGGAGACTGTGCGGTTCCGGGGAGACGGCGCGTCTGGCAGGAGACGCGCCGAGGGTCGCAGCTCGTCCACAACTCGGCGGGGATCGTCCAGAGTGTCATAGTCGGACGCCTGCTGGCTGTATAAAGTTCTCGGAGCCGAATCGCAGAATCCGGTGAGGCAGTAGAAGAAGTAGGTGAAGATCAGGACCATGGTAAAAAACACCGAGACTTTGGAGAGCACCTTGCCAAAGTTGAACCTGACTCTGCATCCACTACATCCCATGAGTTGATCTCCTGCTCCGTGCCAAAGGGCCAAAACGGGGACAGCATGCTTCTTCTTACTACATTGATCGGAGTTTATACTGTTAAATTATCTCCCAGAACCTGTTGCGCAAAAGTGAGGCTGCATGAGGCTTCAGTGGGATGATGATTTGGTCAAAAAGAAAAAGAATCCTCATAATCTGTGTCTCTTTTGTCAGAAAAAAAACGAAATGAATCCTCGTCAATGGAGAAAGTGTTTGTCATCGAACATGATTATTTGCAGTCAGATCAGACTTCCAGGCTGCTGCTCTGTGCGCTCTGAGGTCTCCAGATCTCTCATTCAAGGTTTCTCCTCTGCCTTTCCTACGCCCTTTTTTACACGTCTCCACCCCTCCCTCCTCCAGCTATAGATACACAGGCTTCATGGGGACATAAACTACACATAGAGGCTCCTTCTTTTCTATATGGCAAACACAGTCAAATGTATTGTGTCATTCATAACATAAATTACATTAAACATTATTAGCTTAAATCCTCTCAAAGAAACCCCATGATGCACTAAGAACCCATTGGGAGATTGCATTTGTGGTCTGTGAGTTAAATATGTCTAAAGTTATGTATATATATTTTTATGGAACTTTTTAAGATGAAAAGCATATCTTGAGTACTTTATTATGAGCTACAGGCGCATCAGTGTTTTACAAATGTAAGCTGACCCTGCAGAGGAGAATCCTCTTGCCCCTTTGAACCCATGATAGATGTCTCTATGAATAAGAGACGCCCGAGGATCCAAAAGCTCCTCTCTCTGCCCCCTGAGACTCAACACTGAAGCAACACATAGTCGACGTGGGGACACGTCTCCTCTACACAAACGTTCAAAACAATAGGCCTGAAGGCAGGAGGGCACCCCTGCGGCTGCTATGTCCCATAAATACATATATCTGAGGCAGAGTGTGGCACCTCAGGAGCCGCACAGGAAAGATCAGCACCAGGACGCTCCCTCGACTCCGTGAAGCCGGAGCAGGTATAGAGTTTCTCCTGGCAAAGAGACGGAGGCTGAACCTGAGATGGAGTTCAGACTTTGAACCTGACTAACACACCGAGCAGCTGCTGGGATGGACGAGGGGATGGAAAGAGAGAGAGGAGAGGGGAACTGAGGTGGATAATCTGTCTGAGAAAGAGGTGCGCACACTCACACACACACACACACTCATACACACTAACACACTAACACACTCACACACTCAGCCCTGGGGCACAGAGTTTCAGACAGAGATAGTACATTAGTTTGGCAAACTTACTGTGTTTGCTAATTGAGGATTTTAAAGTTCTCTGTCTTCATTCAGCTCTCTTGATTTGTATCCTCAGAGAGAGAAAAAAAGATGCTTGTTTAAAAAAATGTTTTTTTAAATAAATTGATGTCCGTATTGTGAATATGAAGCTACTATATATAATATGATGTCGCACAAAGACTGGAAACATGGGGAAACAGCTACCCTGACTCCTACCAGCACTTCTAAAGCTCACTTATTAACACTTTGTGTCGAAGTGTAAAATTGAAAGATTGCCATTTTATGTGCTAGAGTTACTTGGCAAAGAGCAAAGACTCCAGGAAATGACTAATACCAAACTAGAGGACCAGCTCCCTATGAAGATATAAAGGGCTCATTCTAGAAAACACAATGAGTCTTAGTTTCAGGTGATTATACACTCATGAGAACATCATTTTAATTTGTGCCAATAAGTCCCCCTGAACACTGTTCCTTTAAGGAATATATGAACTGCTCAAAGTTAAGCATTACAAAGCCTGTGATTGCAATTTTGGTCTTCAGAGATGTAAAACCAGTTTGGTAAAAAAAAAAGCACTCAAACAAAGGTCCCTGCGGATTCTGACATGACCCGGGCAAATATAGAATAATGATATGTTTTGAAGCACAAACAGCCATTGTAAATCCATCCAAAGCGAGGCCAGCCTGGCACTGAGGAATTCACAGCTTTGGAAATGACTGTCTGCTGGCTAGAGGCAGATTCAGTCAGAATGAGGTCAGGATCCAGGCTTTGCTTTCATCAGACATTTTATTTGCTTTTCCCTCGCGCTAATTGCTCTAGTCGGAGCTATACTGACAGGTTTGGACCCAGAAATATAAACAGCCAGATTAAAGAAACAAACAGGCGGCAGCAGTGTTGAGGAAACAAATACGACATACGAGTTGTGAACTGCGCCTGTATGTGTAGGGTTGAGGTCGTATCATACGTCTCTCTGCCGATGCGTTTGTGTGCGTATCGCTCCTCATCTTTGTGTACATTGATATGCGCTTGCATTCATGTGAAGGCATTTATGCATGCATGCGCGTGTGTGTGTGTGTGTGTGTGTGTGTGTGTGTGTGTGTGTGTGTGTGTGTGTGTGTGTGTGTGTGTGTGTGTGTGTGTGTGTGTGCAATCCAGACTACATCTCCAACCGTGGTGCCTTCAGGTGTGTGCTGCTGCATCCCTGTGTGCGCCATTGATACAGATTTCCATAGCCAGAGGCCCGCTCATGGCGTGTACATGTGTCAGCCATTACAGACAATTAGAAATCCTCCTCAGCAAAAGCAGAATGTTCCACTCTCATTTAGTAATCTCCAGTATAAGGAAGAAGCTGTCGGCCATTTGCAATAGCCACAAGATACCCGGAAGAATGTCCTTAAAGCCCTCAGAATGACAGGCCTTTGAAACCACCGCCCAGGAGATACTCATTTGGCGGTGCAGAGGTATGGCTGTGGTTTCCCACAAATGGAACCTTTTATTGTGTTTGGAATGAGATTTAATGAAGGCCAGATTGAGGATGTTGGCTACTTTGCCTCTATCAGAGGACATTCCCGCTGTTGGATCTACTGTACTATGCAGGGATGTGGTTATTGTCCCCAAAACAATCCAGTTTATTGCTCACATTGGTGTCTGAAGTGCAGCTACTTTAAAGAAATAAAGGATGTCACACACACACTCTGCTATATGTTAGATGCTCAATGGCCGGGCCCTCAGGGAGGGAGGCTCACTGAATACAAAAGCCCACAACAAAGCGTCTGTGAGGCCCCACCTTCTCCTGGAGCCTTCCCCAACTTTCATCTGCAAACCTAAGCTAGTGATGGATGGACGTCGAGACGGAGGACTGAACAAAAAAAACAAAACACTCTGATCTCTCCATCCACACAATGTTCTTCCCCACCCACATCTTCCTCTTCTCCTCCCTCCCACCCTTCATCCTTCGCGTCCCACCACCTTCACACAGGTGCATCCACCTTTTTTGCCTCCAGGAGAACTTCCAGACTCGGCCTGCAGCTTCATGGAGACATCACTGAAAGGATGAATGCACTAAAGATCTGAAAGGAGGGATGTTTGGAGCTTACGCAACAGCCTCTACGGCCTTGAAAGCATTAAACAGTGTTAGAGCCGCATAACGCCTCGAGTTCAACATGGGAGTAATTTATAGCGGAGGGAAGTGTTCTGCGATCCATTCCAACTTCATGAGGGTTCGATTTGGGCAGCACCCAAAGCCAGGAGGTTCAATAACGTAATTGATATACACGTATAGCGATACGAACCCACAGATATTTTTCAAATAAACAAAAATGCATGCGAGAACCTCCTCAACCGCCATACCAGCTGCACAGACCAATTTCCAATGTGTCTTTCATCTTCGCAATAAAAACTAAAATGCCTTCCCGGAGAGCAAGTCTGCGCAGGAGCCCCGTGTGTTTTTAAACTGATATTTACCTTTTCTTTGCTTAATTGTAGCAGCGGAATCGGGAGAGCAAGGATCTAAAGGGAATTAAACTAAATGACAATCATGTCATCGCGCAAGCCGCAGACCATTTGGGAAATGCCTTCTTCTCTAATCCGCAGCTCTGCGGTGAAAAGTGGGCCGGTGGTTGGCTCCTCAGGGATTGTGGGTGTGTTGGGAAGGGTGGAGGCTCAAGGAGAGGAGGGAGCGGAGGGAGACTTGCGTGTGCTTGTACGTGTTCGTGTCCTCATGGCAGAAGACGAGTGTGAGCGAGAGATGAACGGAGTGAGAAGGAGGTTAAAAAAGAGACAACTGTGATTAGTTCAGTGTACAGTTTCATGCCTCCCAGCTCACCCAGACATGTGGCTGCAAATCTGACAGCGGCGTGAAGGTGAAGCAGTTTGAGCTGCACTGTACGTGTCTGACTTTATATGTGAAGTCTGTCAATATGCGTGCAGAGACTTTTATTCCTCCGGGGTGTTGTGCATGCTTCAATGTGCCTGTGGGGGCCTATTGTTCCAGTCTGCGTGCACATGTTCCACTTGTGGTACCCGATCCCAGACTGTTACTTACTGAAATGCTTGTGGGCTGCTCCATGTGGCTTTCCTTCATTGAAAGGCCTCGTCGTCTTGAACGTTGATTGCCATGACGTCAGCTCCAGACCACAGCACGGCCTTTTATGTGTCACTGTCACCATCTATTTCCGCCCCGTGTGTGAAAAACAACTTTCTTTCCATCTTTGCGCTCCACTGACACGGACGGTTGGGCCGAACACTGTGCTACTGTTACTGGGCCAGAACCGCCACCCAAATGGAAGTGCTCGTTAGTTTTCACACTCACTCATCTTATTCGAGACAATCAGACGGGCGAAAGATGCGTGTGAACGAGCGACCGGGGGAATGTCTCATTAGTTAACTAAGAGCTACGTGCTCCTTTATGTAAACAAGTCAAACCTGTAAATAAAAAAAATTCATCAGATGGGTGTTAACTGACTGTAATTACTGGTGTAAAACCACAGAAGTTTGTCTCTCCACTCTCTGGAGTTTCCCATGTTTTTTCGAATTCCAACTTGTCACATCGACTGTGAGAAGAGAGCTGTCAACATAAAAAAAAGAAGAAGAAGAAAATAAGACACTGCTCTGTCCACCGCCTCAATGTTGAGTCAGGTCTGCAAAAATAGTATCACCTGTCCTGTGAGATCCTGCAGGCCAGTGTGTGTGTGTGTGTGTGTGTGTGTGTGTGTGTGTGTGTGTGTGTGTGTGTGTGTGTGTGTGTGTGTGTGTGTGTGTGTGTGTGTGTGTGTGTGTCAAACTGTTTCATGCTGCAGAAACAGGAGATGGGCTTCTACCCTGTGGGGCCAGTCTGCATTTCACAAGAATGCAAAATCCTGTGCGACTCAAACAAGCCAACCCATCAGTGAGCGTGCCGACGGTTGTTTTGGCCAAAGGGGACGGCAGTGTAGCAAATATGTGACCCACCAGGAAATAGACACATTAAGATAAATTAACTTTAAAATTGGATATTTCACTTTGGGGATTGATGTTTTTCTTGGTTTGAGTGGTTTATGTTTGGTTCCAATATCTTGCTGTGTAAAATGGGCACATATTGACAAATATGGCGTTATGTGCTTTTTACTGTCGTCCAAAGCTCCATGCAAACCAATTACAGTCAGAGGAACTGGCGCGATTGGAGGTAATCTCAAACAATTCAAGACATTGGGGGATTTCTAATTGAGTTGTCTTGCCGAGAGGTAGATGAGAAGATCGACACCACTCCCGTCTGCACAAAGGAAACACAAACTGTCTAACAGCACTAATGAACACACAATATGACAATAGTGCAAATAAGAAGGTGTAAAGACGACGCATTGCAGCTCTGCAGGGAATTATGTGCCAGACTTTTCTATTTGGGTTGTTAAACGGTGAATTGTTACTTTTAACTTTGTGGTGGTGGTACTTTTAAAACACCACCACCACACCCTCACTGTCGCACAGCTAATACTCACGATGGGTTGCCTGTGAGCCTCATTCCTGTGGGAATGTATTCTGAGTCTTTGACCTCTTCCCTTTACCAACACACACACACACACACACACACACACACACACACACACACACACGTCACACACACTCAAACACAAATCTTCCTCTCCTTCCTGTAGCTCTCATCTGGTCTCACTTTGGGTTTCGAGGTCTGTGTTTTTAAAGGACACAACAGAGCTGCTGGTCCAAATGATAGGAGTAAAGGCTTTTCCTTGGACTTCCCCAAAATGCATTCAAAATTAATTTGGATTCTGTATTGACCAAGCGATCACTCACTTCCTGAGATATGGAGGAAAAGTGCACGCTCGAGCTTCTCTGTCTGTCGTGTTTGGCATAACATGGTGTTCTCCTCACAAATCCATGACACTAACGAGCCGATGAGGAGGAGGCTGAGGGGTCGAGAGAAACAATTACTGCAGAGTGGCTGACAGGCGAGATTAGAGGGTGTTTGCTTTTCTGGCACAAACGTTAAAAAAAATAAAATGCAAATGTGGAGCCCGAGAGACCGTCTGTGCCAAACGTTGATGCTGAAGATATATTAATCATGCATTTGAGGATTATTTTTGATATATAAAAGCGGGTACTAAATACTAACTAGAAAGATTGTTGGCTCTAATGTTAACTGCTTTCGCGAGTTTCTATGAAAAAGGTAGAATCAGTGTATGTCTGGGTGTGTGTTGCACAATAGGTGCTGAGGGGCATAAAGCTGGAGAGGTATGTGGAATTCCCCTCATTCATACGAGGGGGATCCAGATGTGATCACAGGAAAACACACACACACCTTAAAGGCTTTCTTTATTTAATTAGTGTTCTTTGGTTAAAACGTAAGGCTGGATGTGCTTTAGATGCATAGATAGACATTGTTTGATACGTTGCAGACGTTTAGGCAGATCTCCCCGTTTCCAGTATTTATGCTCAGCTAAGCTAACCTGCTGCTGGCTGTGGCTTCAATTTAACGAGCAAATTATAACAGTGGAATCAATCTTCTCCTCAAGTGTGTTTCCCAAAATGTCAAACCATTGTTTGCTCTGGCCGATTGTTTTTTCCCCATAAGCGTTTCTTTCTTTCCCTCATCACTTGATGGTGTTTGGCAAAAGATGCAAATGTGACGTTCTGTCGATCTTTCGCAACATCTGCAGAGAAAACCTTGAGTCGGAACACCTCGGTAACTGTCTCATAATGTTGGGTATGATTACAGGGTCCTGATTGGGTTATAATCACTGAGGAGAATAAAGAGCTCAGGCACCTCTGAACATTTTCTGCACAGAAGTTAACAATCAGCATGACCAAAGCAGCAATTTGACTATTAAGACCACCCATCTGGGGCCTCTGGGGAGTTATGCAGACATGTATATATGTTGCAAACACACATAGAAGGAACAAATATGCTTGCAGTTGTCTCCTATGGAACACATTGGGATCACTAACCAAGATGACAGAGGATGAGCAGCCGTAAATTGCAGGGAGCTGTGGTTAGCCGGGTGGGCAGAGGGAAGACGTCCTGTGGCACCGTACCCAGGGAAAGACTGAGGTAATTACTTTCTTCTCCTCAGTAGGGTTCGGTCTCTGTCAGACGTTGCTTTGGCGCGCCGTAAACCTCTCCAGACGTCAAAGGCCTCTGACATTTGTGGACACACAAATGCAGCATTTTCCACAGTCCATCAGCGCTCCGACTATCTGTGAGCCGAGACTCCCTTTGAAATCACTGAGCCAAAATCTAAATCCGTGTTGATATTTCCATACTCTGAAGTTTGATACATGTTTCCTTGCTTCTGGCACACTTTCATCCGAGGCTCCATTTGATCACTCTGAAACCCACACGGGAACACAAAGTAGAAGAAGAGTTGTTTGACAGTGTGCACACAGCTTGTCCACAGTCTGCCCAGCCTCTGAGGCCTCTCAAGCCCATCGCCCCTGATCAAGGTGGGATCAATGTTGGCACATGTGGTCACACAATCAGCCTTCAGGTCTTCTTCTGCTGTTTTAAACCATCCCTCTTATCCCTCAGTCAATCCAGCAGCCCAGAGTGTGAGGACCCCTCTCCCTGATCTGCGTGAACAATGCCTGAGCCACACACTTCAAGCATTCCTTTGAAGCTTTCAGGCCGACCTGTGCTGCTGTCTCTGGGTCTATCTCTTCAGTAGATCCCAGTGCAGATAGCGAGTGATGTTTGCAAATACACATGTTCAAAAAAAACCCTCTGTGTTATTGAAGCTGTTGGCGTTCAGAAAGAGGAATGTGATCATGTGATAAAGGTGACAATAAAGAGGCAGAAGCCATTGAAGGTAATCTTTGAAATTTCTCATTGTTTATTTCTTTACTGGGTGCCCTCATACTTGGGATTTCACGGGGCTCTTTTTTTGGCTTTGCTGGCCAGTCCCTCCCATTTTTAAACTGTTGACATTTTGTTGGACTGAACAGAAAATTGTGGTTTTTCATTGTTTCTTCCTCAGTGTAATTGCATTTTTATTACTCCTCATTCCACATTTGCAGTGTTTATAACCAGCTCAGGCTGTCAAGATATGCATTTCACATACCCACACTGCATAAAATCTGTTTATGTGCTCAGTAAACTACACATTTCATTTTGCGGTTCACTGCCGGGCCTTTCGGAGAGGACGAGCAAATATATTCTATTCTATTTTGGTTTTCATAAGCTCCATCTCTGTCAAACACGTCCTGATCGAATTACAACAATGCTCGAGTGCCTCTAGTTTCCAGAACTTTTCTTCAATCCACAGCGCATATGAAATTCCAGTGTCAAAGTATAAAAGCTTTGTTTATCCTTTTAATCATTAGTGGGAGAGGGCGGCAGATATTTGGCCGACATATGTGGTCTGTAACATGTGGAGGGCAGCCCCACCATGCAAGGATGGAGACAGCGCATTATAGCGGGGTGACTCACGTTACTCACTGATGAAAGAAGATTTCTCTATTTCTGTTACAGTCACGCATTCAGGGGCTTAATTCTTCCCACAATGCGATCACAGCTTCTGTAGTGCGTGAATCAGAGCCACTGGATGACAGATGTTTTTTGGGAATACCTTGATGAAACTGGATATAATGTCATGGCGTGTGGACACAGAATGAGACACTTTTCTCTGTGGCTCAAAACAGAAGCAGGTGCAGTGCCCATAAACATCCACATCTAAGCAACAGGCCTCATATATGGTGTAATTAAAGCAAGATGTCCCTACGAATGAGTCAATGGTGCACACACGCACACACACACACACACACACACACACACACACACACACACACACACACACACACACACACACACACACACGTTTAAATTGTACCCTGAGGCTCGGCCTGTGGGACTGGGGCAGGCTTTGGAGTAGCGGTTTTAATGTAATTAAGGATTTGTTCTCGAGCAGGATGAGCCCTAGAGGTCAGCGGAAGGAAAAGTGTGGTTACAATCTGAGTCTGTCTCGTGATTCTATCAGAGGATTACCACTTCCTCCTTCCTGTTTGCTTCCTCTTGGCCATACAGCTGTGCTCAGATGCCAGCCAGAAAGGGTGTTCTCACAGATAGCAAACTCTAATTACAGTTCCCCCCTCCTCCCCTATCCCAGACGTCATCCCCGAGGAAGGACAGGTCAGTCAGTGTGCAGCTGTGTGTGGCGTTACTACAAAGACATCTAGGCAGTCCTGTCCTCCTTGTGCAGGTATTACTTCATCATCACTTTGGGCAAAATTACAGTTCAAACAATACTTTTGCAACAGCTGCCCCCTCTGAAGTCAATTCAACTGTTTTGATCCGACAGACAAAATCATCACATCAAATGCGCAAAACAGTCTTTGCTTTAAATGTTGTGCTACGACACATCATTACAATCTTTGAATGTTTGCACTTCCTTTCTTAATCCTGGGCCTGACACTGCAGCTTTCATCTCCCCCTCTGATCTTCCAGCCTTTGAAACAGGCAGATCCACACCTGCTCTTCCCCAGACCTTTAAACAGCACAAGAGCTGTTGAACGCAGCCCCACATCCTCACTTTGTTTATAATTCCACCACTCCACAAGCCAAGAAGCCGCTTCGCGGAGTTATCTGGAAAACACAGAGCACTGAGGTCTGGAACGCGTTTGACCAAGTAAAGTTATCCTCACAACTCCTGGGTCTACTTCCTGATGCGACGGAGAAGATGGCAAGTGGACACAGTAACACAACAGTGGAGACATGATTTTCAGATATTTACTGTACTCTTAATCAGTGGATTTTTAGCAAAAATGTCAACAAAATTCCATTAACAAACTGGGCCTTTTGTGATAAAAAAAAGAAGCATTGCCACCATTATTTAACATTATCCAAGTGAATCAAGAGTGCCATTAAAGAAACGCATGGAATAATGTAGTTGTTGCCATCAGGAATGAGCCTTTTAATGCTCTGAATATGTTGACAAAGTAATACTTAGGTGAGTTGCGACTGATTTAAGATGTATTTGCGAGGCATATAGCACCACCAACTGGTGGGAACATGCAATTACAATTTTAAAAAAGGATCTAAAGTGCAGTGTGTCCAACATACTCTCACAGATCCAGAGTGCCGCAGTGAAGCGTGCAAACAATGACTTACCCAGTGAGACTTTAACTCATAACTGAACCTTAAACTCTCCTTAAGGGAGGTACAATAGAGATCAGGGTTTCCGTGGTTGAGACCAGTCTGTTCTTGCTGCCCAGTGAGGCCACCGTCCATCAGAGCCCTGGAGCTCCATTATAGGCTTCGCCCCGCGGCCCTTCATCCACTGTCCTCACTTCAAGCAGCAGAAAACAGCCTTCTCTTTCACAGCTCACCTTCCTGTGCATCTACCTTTTCTGTGGAAGAGGCCACAACAAAACGTGGGTGAAAGGTGCATGATGATAACATGTCCAATGCACCGTGTGTGTGAAACGTAGACTCACTTTTAGGGATGAACGTGAGTGAGCTGCTGAATATTCAGAAGCGTGACCGCCCTTCTGTGGGCCCGTCGTACAGGAACTCGTGGCCCAGTCCATTGCCACACTTCCCACAACAGACCTGTGATATTTAAACAGACAGTTTGAACCAGAGATCTAAACCTACAGATCAGATTGTTACCAACAGGTACAGTGTTGACTAACAACAAACATGCACTATATACCTTCAGCGGCCCCCATGCTTCTGGGTGTTTGGAGACACTGTCCGTGTGGATGGTCTCTGAGAAGGCTGGCCAAGGAGACGAGTGCTCAAACTTCGACACGCTGGAAAACAGCTGGTGGCCACATTCTGAGCACACATATACACCTGAGAGGGGGAACACAGGTATCAATGAATGGACTCTTCTTGCCGCTCCAGTGGGACTTCATGCTTCTTCACTCACCAGGTTGGAAGTGATCCTTAAACTCTTCTCCGCCAGAGAAAGAGCAATAGGACATTTCATCCATTTCAAATTGTGTCTTCAAAGCAATCGTGACCGTCTGTTTACAAAGAGTCACGCGGCTCCAGCTGGACCAAACCAGCAGGGCCAGATCTCAAGTGTCAGCCGCTCTGTCATCCTTGTGTAAGGTCTTATCTTGTTCTCATTGCTTCCACTTGATGGCAGTATTTACATCACTGAGTCAGCCAGAATGTGTTTTAAACTTTAAAATAATATACATAACAATAACATATGAGGTGGGTAAGGACACCAGGTGATCTGTGTGGAAGTGAACAGCAGTCTGTAAATTAAAACACCGGTTTTAGAGCCACGTGGTTAAACCTGAGACGGAGTTCAGTCCAGACAGCGTCGTCATACTTGTCTCATTACTGACTAAAACTTCTCAAACAGCAGAAAAGAGAGAAAGCATTGTGATATTTTTATTTCAAATATATTTATTTTAGTGTGCATATTAGTCATTGAAGGTAAGTAAACAGACGTATTTCATCTCCAACTAATAAATAGCTTATAGAATCATAATACATCTGTTCTCAGTCAGACAACCTCAGTTACTATTAATACATCTAAAACTAATGATTGTGTAATCAGTGAGGCTTTTTCCTGAGATGCTGATGATTACTAAATTAAACATTTTTTAGACCAGTCTACTGTTCTTGCTGTCCAGTTGGGCCACCATTCATCAGAGCCCTGGAGGTCCCAGGTGGGCTTTATCCCAGAACCCTTCATCCGCTGTCCACACCTCCAGCAGCACAGAGACACGTCTACAAGTGCAGCAGAACTTCCTCTACCAGCTCACCTTACTGTCCATCTACCTTATCTGTGGAGAGACGAGGGAACAGAACCAGTCAACGGGTTGTACATTACAGCCAGTGCATCTGAGCGTCTAACACCTTCTCTTCCTCTCTGTCTCTCTCAAACACACAGCGAATTGCAGTGCTTAGTCCTCACTATTGTAATTATCTCAATTCCAGTTCAAAGAACAGATTTACAAAATGTAACCTGCAACCTGCTTAAGTCCATATTTGTTGCCATTTGGCCTTTCAAAAACATAATTTTCAAAATAGTGTGCTCTCCTTTACACACCTGTATTAAAGCAGTCTAGCAGAAATCTAACCATAAATCACATTTATATACTCACATTAACACAAAATCATATTTTTTAGGGTGACATCATAAAATATGACCAACGGAATACAAAGTTTCATGCAAAAACATCAAAAGAAGCTTTGAATGTATAAAAGAAATTGCCATTCAATACAACCCTTTCCAATAAATTACTCATATGGAACACAGATCAACGTTTTGGTGAGCGGCCATATGGAGAATAGAGATGGGGGAAGAAACTGGTTCTGAAATCATGATATTAAGATATAAAATGTGCTCGTTACTCTGATTAACGAGGCTCGGCGTGCTGCGCCACCACAAACATCTCTAATTGCATAGCAGGGCACAGACTCTAGAGATTATTTTAATAACATGTTAGTTCTGATACATTTCCCAACAGACATTTTGGCTGTTGATAATTTCCTCTGTCGGAAAAATCTACATCTGATACTGGCAAAACGTTGTGCGGCCTAAAATAAACACAGATGCCAACGCTGCTACGGATATATATGCAATATGCAAATCTCGGGTGATATATTGGCCCAGTTGATTTACTTGGTATTTGCTGTAAAACTGGTAAATATGCATTCCTTGGACCTACATAACACAAAGTCAGTAGCTGTAACCTGGTGTTGTGATATAATCGGATTATCGGACCTTTAGGGACGAACTTCAGTGAGCTGCTGAATATTCAGAAGCGAGACACGCCTTTGGTTGGCCCGTCATTCACAAACTCATGGCCAAGACCATTTCCACACTTCCCACAAAGCACCTGCAAAACATCCGACATCAGAATCAGCAGTTCATACATTTCGATACGGTCAGCAGTTGCTGTAAACATTCACTATAGTCTCTCCTAAAGCTAATGACTTACAGTAGTTATTTGTTCTGCGTAAACAAGTATGAAAATGTGTGAAGGCCGGTTTAGACATGAATATAGTACACTTGGTTTAATACATCAAGGAAATGTATTTCCTTTGGCTTGTACCTTATATGCCCCAGGTCTCTCCTTATGTTTGGACACGCTGTCTTCATGGATGGTCTCTGTGAAGGCCGGCCAGGGAGACGAGTGCTCGTACTTTGAGCGACTGGTAAACAGCTGGTGATCACACTTGGAGCAGACGTAAACCCCTGAGGGGTAAAAGATGGGACATGAGGATTTGATTAATCTGAGGAGAGAACTTTCTTTTTGTTTAGGCCTACCTCAGAACTAACATCAAGTCAGCACCAACTAGTGGTATGTGATGGTATCCTGTTGTTATTGATAGTTGTGATCATGTTTGTCTTTATTTCACAGGTTATGCTATATTCATATTTAACATTATGCATGTTTTAGTAGGAATGATATGTCTAGATAAGATTGCATCTGTATTTGTTTAACGGTGCGTTTTTAAGAGGAAGTAACAACAACAGGTTTTGTAACAGAGTCCATATGTAACCTGAGCATGGGTTACATAACTTAAGACGCTTTTGATCATTTACGTTATTCCCATCAATGTCTACTTGTATGTGAGCACGTGCACTATTCCCACCCCGTCTCACCCTTATTGGTGGCTACAGCCTACGTGGATAGGAGTCGAAACAAAGTTATTGAGCATTACAATGAATAGGTAGCTCACCGTGGCGAGCGATGGTTAACTCTTCTTTTGCTGAACAGACTCTAAACAGCATAAGTTAAGCAGACATTTTGAATAAAGTACAAAAAGTTAGAGTGAAGACGATACCTGGTTTAAAATGGTCTTTAAAGACCTCTCCGCCGAAAAAACTACAAAAAGACATCCCTCTGCTCTACAGACGGTGTTTGCTCCTCTTTGACGCAGTGACAAGTTAGTCGACCATCAGAAGCATACCGGCTGACAACAATATAACTTCCGGTATAAACGTCCGGCCTTCACAACAAAAGTAGAAAGCTGAAATGTGCCCCATAATAATGGCTGTGTAATAACAGTGCGATCATGATTGTATACGTAAAAAAATGTAATTGTCCTAAAGGTCGCAGTTGACCTTGTTTATAGTGTTCCTAATTTTCCAAACAGTTTCTTTCTGGTTAAATAAACCCACATTTTTGAAAACTTAATTGCAATACATTTATTTGATGTTTTTTAGTATTATTTATGATATCCACCCTTCAGTGTTCTTATGTTGTTGTGATTGATGTTTGAACTTAACCTTTTTATTCTGAAGGATTACAAACCGGAAGTCCTACATTGGCTGCTAGCGGACTCTGGGATCGAGCTAGGTTCGTTAGCCGAGTTAGTCTCTTCGCCCTGCAGCTGCTATCGTTCATGGTTGTGTGCTGTACTTGTCTCCGGAGACATGGACACCACGATGTTCCAGTTGAGGTCGTTCGTTCACCAGCGGCTGTCCACGGCGGCGGAGGAGATCCTCGGAGAGGTGGAGAAAACCATAAAGTTGGCCATGTACGAAGCAGAAGTTGCTCGGTCCAAAGAGGAGGTGAAAAGTCTGCGGAGCCAGCTGGACTTCCTGCGAAATAAATCAGGTTAGAAACTTTGGTTGAATGCTTTGTGTAGCAGCGGGTTAGCTCGCGCTGCTATACCAACCTCCACCTGTAGATGGCGGTGTAGCGCCAGAGGAAGAAAGGTTAGCAGAAGATGTTGCGCGCCTCTTTCTCGCGCACGCGCACAAGCCTCTGCACAAACTCTGCTGCAGTGACAGTAGTGGAAATATGTTTGATGCTATGTAGACACTAATATTCATGTTTACGTGGCTAATACTACACTAATATTCATGTTTACAAGACTAATACCTCACTAATAATCATATTTTCGTGAATACTACACTAATAATTAGGGATGCACCGATACCGGTATTGGGTATCGGGCCGATACTGCGTTAAAATACTCGTACTCGTATTCGTTTACAATTGCCGATACCAAGAACCGATACCACTCAACAGTATTTCACTACAACAAACTGGTCAACGTCTAGGGCAGGGGTCGGCAACCCGTAGCTCCAGAGCCGCATGCGGCTCTTTCGTCGCTCTCTTGCGGCTCTTGCGGCAAGGTGTGTAGAGTAATGGTGCGTTCACACCAAACGCGACACAAATGTTTCGCGCGACCAGATTACATGTAAAGTCTATGCACAGACGCGTGTGGTTGCGACAGACGCAAATTTACGCCGGGCGGCACGTTAGAAGCGAGTAACGTAGCGCGTTTGACGCGAGAGTTGAAATTTTCCATATTTAATATATCTATAATTGAGAAGCTCTGCGCGTCATCACCGCCGTCCTGCCTGTTTGAATCAAACGGCTGCTGATCCACCTGAAGTAGCGCTGGCAGCGGCCTCATTCAGACGCTGTTGTGCGGCTACGGATGATATTATAAACCCGGACACGGGGGCGTTTTAGGGTCCGACATTAGAGGGACTTCCACAAGAAGTTTAAAGCTTGGGATAGCCTTCTGTTAATTTTGTACTATAGGCTTGACATAATCTGCAGAGGATCAAATAAAATCTGCCTCCAAATGAATTGCACTTTCATGGAGACCAAATCTAAGAAGTATCGGTATCGGTACTCGGTATCGGCAAATACATAAATAAAAATACTCGTACTCGTATCGGTTTGTAAAAAAGTGGTATCGCTGCATCCCTACTAATAATCATATTTACGTGAATAATACTACACTAATATTCATGTTACATGACTAATATGGGGGGTTTATATTGGGTGTATCATTTGTAAAATGACTTACTGACCTGACATTAACATTTGCTCCCGTCCCTTTTTGCAGCTGCAGAGCCTTCTTTAAGCAGCAGCACAGGGCAATGTGGAGACGACTGTGACGCCCCAGTGCTGCAGGAGGGACCCTCAACACCAGAAGAGTCAAACGCCAGTCTGGGTGCCTCTCAAACCAGTGCAGAGCCTGACCATGATACCTGGAACCACTGCTTGGTTCAGACAGACCTCTTGTTGTCAGATATAAAAGAAGAGCAGGAGCAACTTGGGGGTGACGCTCAAACACAGGAGATGGTTTTCGCCGCTCCTGAAATTGTGAAAAGTGAGCCAGAGATCCAAGAGTCATATGAAATGAAGCCAATTTCTTCAGACGGCTCTGCAGCTGAGAGCGAGAACCATGACAGTGGCGAGGAGTGGGTGAACAGCAAAGGAGAAAAGACAGACACAAGGAAACAGAAAGGAAAGTTATCGAAAGGGCAAAGTGTCAGCGCTAATGCAAAGGACAAAGGAGCATCACCCAATGACAAAAGTCCAGCTAAAAATGAAAAGTGTCGCGGTTTTTGCCATTTTTGTGGCAAGGGATTCCAGTACATCGGCTCTTTGATGAAGCACATAAAAACACATGAAAACAATTTTGACTGCACCATTTGTGGGTTGACATGCCTGTCTTCGAATGAGCTGATAACTCATGTGAAAAGTTGTCACAACAAAACATTTTTTTGTGACATCTGTGGAAAGACTTTCGACGATAGCCGCTGTCTCCGAATACATAAAAGAATACACGCAGGCAAAAAAGAGTTTGTGTGTCAAGAATGTGGCAAGACGTTTTACCGAAGAGAGCACCTCACCGTGCATGTGAGGTCCCATTCTGGGGAGAAACCTTATCACTGTGATATTTGTGGGAAAGCATTCAGTCAGAGCCAGAACCTAACGATTCATAAAAGAAGCCATTCAGGGGAGAAGCCGTATCACTGCGGCGTGTGTGGCAAACTTTTTAACTCTGGCAATCAGCTCAAAATACACATGAGATACCATTCAGGGGAAAAACCGTACCCGTGTGATATTTGTGGTAAACGTTTTACCCAGAGCGGACAGATGACTAGACATAGGACCACACATACAGGAGAGAGGCCATATGGCTGCCATATTTGTGGTATGAGATACAGGTTTGCACCTAATCTAAAGGTGCACCTGCAAACTCATGAAAAGCCCCTCACTATGTGAAAACACACAATCTCAGAGCTCAATTACAAATCAAAGTCAGGTGAATTTGGGGGAATAATTGAAAGAGCCCTTTTATATGTTGTCAGAAAAAAAACATAATCGAAATATGTTTGTGAATACTTTTAGGTTTAGTTTGATACGTGTTAGACTGCTGAAATATGTCAGCACTTTAAGAGAGTTAAATGATTCCCACAGGTAGAAACAGATATCACTTAGACCACATGTGTCAAACTCAAGGCCCGCGGGCCAGATGTGGCCCGCCACGTCATTTTATGTGGCCCGCGACGGCTTGGAAGGCATGATCACCACCGTGGACCCGTTTTCAGTCTGTCGCGGATCTGTTTCCGGTTCGTTGCGGACCCGTTTTCAGTCGGTCGCGGACCCGCTTTCGGTTTGTCGTGGACCTGTTTTCAGTGGGTTGCGGACCTTTGCATGGGCAATATAAAAATCCTGTGATTTTATTTTGAAGGGAATTTTGAATGCAGTAGAGTGCGTCTATTCACACTCTCTGTGCTGCGTTCACAACACACTTTGCTTGCGTGAGTTTACACACGCACTATTTGTGATAGTTCACTTCATTCCCGACCTTTTTTTTATGTTGGTGCATGAAAGCACTGCTGAGTCTGTTAAAAAAGACTGAAGTTATAAAATGATTATGTGTGTTGTATTACTTTGTGTCCTTAAGATGCACTTTTGGGTTTTTAATTGAGTGTAAAAGGGAATATTTCAAACTAGTTTTTTTGTGTTGGCATGTGAGATTCTGTACCATCTCAGGCTCAAACTGCACCATCTTTTCATTAAATCCATTTGAGAAGTTGAACATGTTCCTTGCTTTGGATCTCGGTTCATTCAGGGGTGATGGTGCAGCCAGACCAGTAGAACCACTGCCCCAGACCACATGCATGTTATTATTGGCTAGTTATGTCCTTCTCAACTGTGACAAAAAAAGCTTTGAACAAAGTTAATATAACAACGATTGTTTGATCTTTGTCTTTGTTATTTTGTTCTGTTTTAAGTTTGATCTTTGATAGAGTAATGTGAGTATATATATATATATATACACACACACACGTATATAAATGCATGTACAATATTGTTACACTTGAATAAACAATACAAAGACAGTTATTTAACAATATGTTCGGTATTAGTTAAATTTATACAGTGTTACAGTTACAACCGGCCCTTTGAGGGCGACCATGATGCTGAAGTGGCCCGCGGTGAAAATGAGTTTGACACCCCTGACTTAGACCATCAGAGCCGAGCAGCATCTCTGGATCTGCTCTTTTTTCACATTTCATGTTTTTATTATTGCATACTGTTCAGTGTAATTGCTTCCAATTGTTAAACCAAGTTTCCACGTGGGGGACAATAAAGTTGAATATCCTGTCATATCACATTCCAGTAGTCTATTATCTTTCCCTGGTTGTGGCCTCCAAGTAAAATATGTACACCAGTATTCCAAACATCTAATACTCATCCAGTATAAAGCTACTATAGGGTATTTAAGTCAGACAACTATATGTCTATTATTACTGTAGCTAACAAGACAACTTCCCAGCATGATGGTGAGTTTGGAAGAGAGTTTTTTAACAACTATTTTTTATAGGATCCCTATTATCTACCAAATGTAGAAACATACTATAAACATTACAGTCAATACGTCAGCCAACTCTAATACATGTACAGTATTAGTCAAAATCCAATGATTGGGTAATAATCGGATTAAATTGAAACAGACATTGCACCAATACAATTAGATCGTATGTGCACTAAATTACTTGTGTTGCAGACCTAAGGTGAATAATCTGCATTGTAAACATGACAAAATGTACGTCATATTCCGCTGTGATACTACTACTACTACTTAGAATTCCCTGTCTTTATGAAATGTACTTAATAAAGCCAACCAGTCCAGACAGCATATCTCGTCATCAATTTTGACTATTCTCTCTTTTGAGTCTCACAAAAGTGACTTTTTAACAGTGTTTTATTTGACTGTCTACTGAGCCAGTGTGTTAATAATACAGTAAATCTGTGGATACGCACCCCTCCAAAAGGACAGGTGGCTGCATCACCCTGCTGCTCTAAAAGATTTGTTCCGCAGTTTGGCCAACAGGTGGCAGCAGACTTACCAAGATACTCTTCATGAAGTAGGATTTTGGTATATTATATCAGAATCAGCTTTATTGGCCATGTGTGTTTACACTCACATGGAATTTGACTCCGGTTACACATAGCTCTCATTGTACATATATACACATTCACAATAAGCAAGATAAATATTAAAAAAAAGACATTAGAAAGAAAAAGTAGTCCAATTTGTGCAGGTAGTGCAGAATGGGGGAGTCTGATTAATTGTTCATCAGGGTGACGGCCAGTGGAAAGAAGCTGTTCCTGTGTCTGGTAGTTTTGGCGTACAGTGCTCTGTAGCGCCTCCCAGAGGGGAGGAGGACCCCTCACACCCTGGACAGCTTGTGTCCAGGGTGTGAGGGGTCTGCAGTGATCTTTTCCGCCCGCTTCCTGACTCTGAAGGTGTACATAAACACCATTTTCCAAAGAACCCAGAGACAAAATATAAGCAACTGTCATACAGAACAATCTCTGTTTAGCATGAATTCTCCATACTAAGTGGTTTTGCAGAATATAACAGCAACATGTTTTACTAATCAAAGTGTATAAAACTGTCCCATGAAATTGTGTGCAGTTAAATGTCAGAGCACACGAGGTCGGTGTCAGGGCAGCTCCCCTGCTGCTCGGCTGGTTGAGAGGACACAATAATAATCCATACAGATCCTAAAAAACACAAGCCAGCTGGTGTCCTCCCTTACCTATTCTCTCTCCCTCTGCTTTAGTTCCTTTCAATCCCAGATGTAACAACTAAAATCATAGATATGTCTCCTATTTAAAACACAACTAAGCCCCAAAAGTGAGATACAAGAAAAAGTTTAATTAATTTAATTAAAGGGGAATTATCACATGTACAGATCTCTGCATTATAACAGTAACAAAACAAAAAAAACATTGTCTTTGAAAAAAATTTGCTTTTGAGCAGCAACTTTGAGCATGGCTTTTTTTCAGGTCTTGCAATTACATAAGTCTACAGCGTTCAGGACTGCGGTGTCAGAGGGGGAGAGATGAGCTCCGTCTGCGTTTTGGCGCTGAGCGCAGCAGCAGAGAGGACTCGCTGTTGGCCTCTCCAGTCTAATCTGGATTAGAGTTCCGTTCGGTCTGCAGCCACGACTCACAATAATCACATTATTCTGTATTGGGTCGAGTCCTCCTGACGCGGAAGGGGAGAAAGAACGCGATGTGTGACGCTGCTGACGCGTTCATTTTACCAACTGAACTGTGTATTTAGATACAAAATCTGCCACGGAGTTTGGGGTTTTTAATTATTTATTTTTTGTGCAACGAAGATTGGCTACAATCCGAGTAAAGTTGAGTGAATATATGTGTTGCCTGCGGCCGGTGCATGGTGCGCGTCCCCGCGCTCTGCAGCATCTACACCGAGCACTGCAGCCTGCACGTGGAGCACATTTCTGCACAAACCTCCGCCACTGATATCACGAGAGCAAACATGGCACATACAGGTAAGAGCTCTGGTTTTACTGGGAGCGCCTGTATTTTGGGAATCAGTGTCGTTAAATAGCTGCATTTCATTTGAAATAGACTTGCGAAGATTTTCCACAGGTGATGGAAGAAAGAGTACAGACTGAGGACGCGGATCCGCATCTCTTGGAAAGTTTAAAGGGGACACCCGGGACTCTGAGTGATGGTTTGGCCGACATTGTCCATTAACTGTGAGCCTATTTTAGCCCCGGAGATATTGCCTTAACGATTGTCTTAATTGGATGAAGTGCAGCTGCACTGACCATGTGATACCTAGACAAACAGAGTCCTGTGCCCAATGTGTCACGTCATCAGGGTCAAGTGGTAGTTTGGGGAACGCGTTAAGCCGCTGACAACGTGCTGCCAGGCTGCAAAGACAGTCACATTTACTCATATCCAACTGGGTTTTCATTAGTTCCTCACAGGAAAAAACAAATACGTATGATCTTTACTTTGATCCAATTGTCCTAGTTTGGCCATAATAGGAGGGCCAAGAAGAGGACAGAGAAGGATTGGATGCAATCTGTCGGTCACGTCATTTCTTCCTCTACCTTTTAATCCATTTAGAGTAATCCACCACTGTCTACTCATTAGACTCTTGAACCTCTAAAACCATGCAGTTAACAATTCCTAATAGCCATGCCGTGTCCACGCTTGTTCTCAAGAATGTTAGACGCCATTGAACTTCATTCACTTTTTCCTTCACACCGAGTGCCCCTCAGCCACTTGGGGCTTCTCTTTTGAATTGTTGTCAATTAATTGGCTTGTTGGTTGACAGAAAATGATTCAGTGACTATTTTGATAAGCCATTAATCCATTTTTAACAAAATGCCAAATATTCTTTGATTCTGGCCTTTTTGTTTCATATAATTGAAAACTTAATGTATTTGGGTTTTTATTCTTGTGTCTAACAAAACATCCCCTTTGGTCCAAGGGAATTGTGATAACATTTCATCAACTATTAATCAATTGATAGAGAAAATAATCAGCAAAACTCATTAAAAGCTGACCGGAAAATGAAATTGAAGTACATTTAATTTAGACCAGATTAAGACTTTACCCTTTGACCTCAATTAGTTTTCCTTTACTATATAAAATAGCAAAATCTGCTCCTCTCTTAAAAGGAACAAACCAAAAACTGGGGTTGCGTACTTCGGTCTTCGGATGTTTTTTCTTCCTTCCTGCAAAAGTTCATCCATAGTCCTCCTGCCTGGAAAGCTGCCAAATCCCTGCTGACTCGGTATTCCACCGAGCAGCAAAGGTTTTCCTCTCCCTGTCAGCACAGACTGACCCAAATTGACTCTGAAGCAGAAATTGATTAGAGTAATGCAGGACTGTCTGGAGCAGCTTGAGTACTGGCAGAGCAGCACTTTAGGTTAATTAGATTTCACAAAGAGCGCATCAGGTTGGTGCTGAAAATTAAACATTGCTCCTTTAATAAACAGTGTGCAGAGAAGTGAAGAGATAAGCATGGAGCTAATGAAAACATTAAATTAGGGATGCTGTCAATGTAGGCATGCTAACAAAAGATAATCTGCAGCCTTTCATCAAAGTCAGGGCTGGAATCAATAATACTTAATAATGGCAAATTGCTTAAGTGTCTTACTACTGTTGCATTTTCTCCTGCCGCATTTATGTAAAATGTGCATTCTAAATGTCAAGAAATATAAATTTGTGTCTGCATTACCACTGTCGTTGTGTGACGATCTGGCTGGGGGGAGGACAGGTGCAGTTCAATGACTATTAAAATGATTACAAAAGGGCCGGCTGGTCGCAGGTAACCAAACAGCAATGAATACAAACCATTAAGGAACTGAGGATGTATAAATAGTGACCGGCTAACAAGGGAAGTGAGTGCAGGACTAATGAGGGACAGGTGCAACTGATTAGGGCCGGGCAGGCAATCAAAAAGGCGGCAAAACTCATATGACACATGAGGAGTGAACTTCAGAGACAGAACTAACAGAATTAACTTTCACATTTAAAAAAATCATATTTTTCTTCTTAGGTAAAGTTACGTATTTCTGGATGTAGTTGATTGTGTCTAATGAGCTTGTCGGTTTTCTTTTGCTGCACTTTTCTATAAGCAGAGATACTTTCCTTTTGCTCATGAAGCTAGTTTCTAACTACATGCGCCGCATTAAGCGTGTGTGTGGCTGACAGCTTGAGCAAGGAATCAACAAAGAATCTGCAAATATCTCTAGAAGTGAAAGACACTGATTGCCCGTTCATCAGATTGAATTCATGTCCCAAGTGTCTTAATTTCCTGTCGTCAAAACCACTTTAGTATGGAGGATTACAGTTAAACCCCTCTCTGTCTGGATCATAGCTGGCTGTTGACTGTGGGTTTATATGCAACCTGCCTGCCATAACTCACGACAGTTGTTGTCACATGGACACAAGCTCTGAAGGGTTTGTTCTAGATCCATAAACCCAGATTTCCCAGAGGGAGTGTCTAATTGTTATGCTTTCAAAAGGCATACTGGACAGCAACTAGGGTGTGGTTGAAAAAAGGACGCTTGTTATAGTCATGACATGCTGAAGCTTAAGCCTTACTAATAATAACTGTAACTGAGCTCTTAACAGATCATTTGTTATCCGAGTGACGACAATTGGACTGTGTGAGAGAGTCCGGGTGTAAATATCAGTTACAAAAATATATTTATTTATCTTGAGGGGTGCGCCGGATTGTTGTTTTCTTTCTCCTGGTGTTTTATTTAAATCACACATCAGGTAGCCATGAGCGCAGAGACGTGATCTTGTGATTACAGAGTTGCTGTTTTGAATCCCTGAACCATCGGCAAGAATCTTGTCCGAGAGAAAAGATTATTGTATCTTCTAGTGCTCCTCAGATACGACAACTGTATCAATTAGGCACAAACGAGGATGATAGATTGGATCACCGCATCTCATTTGGGATTAGAGCTGACTGTGGGATTAAAGTATTTGTGTTAATGACTCCTTGCGGATGATTCCGGAAACAAAGCACTCCTCCACCCCTACTTTATCTCAGACTTTGTGTGAACTGACAGCCCACACACACACACGGTTCCCTGTATCCCTGCAAAGGAGCAGCGAAAAGGACAAAGGAGAAAGGACGGGAAAGATTAGAGTGAAAGTTTGAGAGAAAACCTTTAAAAAAGAAATGGAGAGGGAAATAGAAAGGTTAGAGCAGCAGATGTAACATGTTGTGCTGTCCTTTTAAAAGGTAAATTTAGTGGCTTAAATAACCACCAACTTTTTTTCTTCTTCCCACATATCCAGCATTCACCATGATGAACTATAAGATACCAGAGGAGGTTGTTACAAGTCTACATGCAGTTGAAGACTCCAAGTGCTAGCGCCATGTCTTTAGGGACTCCGTTTGGTCGACCACATCCCCACAGTAGCTCCTGATTGAGGGCCATCATGGAAGAGAGCAAGCTCATCTTCAGCCTGGACGGCCACGATGACGGTCCCAGCGTGGCCTTTTGCAAAGACAAGCAACGCAAAAGGGAGAGCCAGCCTGACCTCAGCCTGGGGATGGATTTGGACCTGAGCCTAAGTCACCGCTCCCAGCCTCCCTTTCTGTCTCACTCCCCCTCATCTCCGGGCTCTTTAGCGGACCTATCAACATCATCGGCAGACCTGCTCGTCACCACCAACCTTGTCAAATCCTCCTCCACAGACCTGGAGCCGAGGGAGAGCAGCTCCCTGCGCAGCAAACCTCTGCTCAGCCTGGTCAAGTCGCTGAGCACCGAGATTTCCCGCCGGGTCGAGCCAGAGGTCAACCTCTCCAAGTCCGACTCCAAGCTGCATTTGCATCCCTGGAAGCAGCTCACCCATCCAAAAATCCCAGAGGCCAGGCCTGTAGCAGACGAGCTGAACGAGAATGATGACTGGGGATTGCCTCCTCCCGCCGGCGGCATGCCTCCCGCTGAGCCCCGTGGCAGCTCGCTGATTGCTGAGCTAGAGGACACACGGAGGAAGTTCTCAGTGGCCATGCAGGACCCGCTGAGCATGCTGAGTAAGATCATGGGCGACGAAAGCCCAAAGCAAGGGAGGGCTTCTGGTGGCGGAGACTCACCGTCCTCCCAAGGCAGCTGTGGAAGAGACGGTGGCAGCGAAGATGCAGACCCGAAGTGCCGAAGGAGAGCCGAAGGTGAGCTCAGAGGTGTGTGTGACACGCCTCTGAGAAGACTCCAAAAGAGCTCCTCGACCAAATCCTCCATCTCCCCAGAACGCCACAGCAGTGACAGCCATTTTGAAATCTGCACGTATGGAGACGTGATTCAGGTGGTGGAGCTCCAGAATGGATCCAAGGGGACGACACATCGAACTTACACCCAGCCTCGAGTCCCGGTGCCAGGCTCCTCGCCGCCTCTTCACTGGCTCTTCCCTGTGGGTCTTCTGGCTTATGGGTTCTTTGTGTTGCCCCTGCCCTCATATGTGACGGGTCTGTCCGTGGGGGTTGCATGTGGCTTCATGTTGGGCCTGGTGGTAGTGTTCATGTTTGCTCCGCGACGCTCGTCGGCCAGAAGCAACAAGGCTTTGAGAAAATCCAGATCCCTGAACATGGAGCCACCGGACGGAGAGCTCACAGATCCAGAAAACCTAGAGGTAACAAATGTTAAACACAACAGAGAGAGGCGTAAACATAAAAGTGACACTGCGACGTTTCATCTGTGTCTATACTTTTATCCAAACTTCCCTGTTTCTCTTGAGTGTGTTACGCATGTGAGTGTAGCACAGAGCAAGAAGCCTCTTTCTGTTTACCGGTTGCAGATTTGGCTACATGGAAATGAGCTTCAATCTCTATTGTTTGAGAGATCAAAACAACGAGCTACAGCAGCCACGTGAGCTCTAATGATAGTATCGTCAGTGGTGCTTAATGGATTTGTTTTTAGGTAATTACTTTTTGGAAAATTGTCCACATTTACAGCAGGTTCGGTATCTAAAGAGCACGCTATTTTAATAATAGCTTCCTCAAAGCACTTCTTAATAGGGCTGGCCGCCTTGATAAATGCAGAGTTATCAGGTTCATATGCGGTAAATATTATGAGGACAGAGGAGTTACTACCCTCAGGCTATTTCAAAGACTCGTCCACAGTGTTGAATGAGACAGATGTCTCATGTTTCCCCTCCTGCTGAGCTGTATTGTCGCAGATTGCACCACTTGCTGGGAATTGAATTTGACTGAGTAGAGTTTTTGCTGGATTTACACTTAAAAAAAAAAAAACACAAAGTCAGTAAAACACATCTAAATATAGCCAGCTCTTAATATCCATTCTGAAAGGAAGAAGGTGATTTGTGACTGTGTTGGGGTCAACACCCTCATCATTTTCTTTCAGGGCTGGATGAATGAGACACACAGCTACGACCCTGAGACCTTCCACCCCTCCATCACTCACTCCGTCTACGTCACCCTGGAGGGCAGCCAGCTGCGCCTGGCATACCCACGTACCAACATCCCCCGGTGGGCAGCATTCAACGAGACGTCCCACGAGGCCGTGTTTTTGCGTTCACGCACTTACATGCTGGCTAACTCTAAGGTTAGTATGTTATATATATATATATATATATACAATATTCTAATTTCTGGGTTCTCATGTTCCTCGGAGAGAAGAAAAAGAGAAGGTGACCTCTCGCCTGAACCCTCATCTCTCTGCACCCATATTGTCATCTAACACGGAGGTGAAAGACCTGAAGGATTACGACCAAAGTGATGATAGTCTGAATAAACTTGACCCGGCTGCTGTCCCAGTAGCATATTGAAGCAGGCGGCAGTCGCTTCCAGTAGGGTGATAGAATAAAGCTAACACACAATCTAATCAATGTGGGGAGCTCTTTGGCGATGACCAACTGTCAACACAATGTCTGGCTGCCAGCATCGCTTGTCGAAAGAAAATTACACTTTTCCTTAATCATTTCTTTCGTTTTCGTTTCATCCCAGGTGTCTCTGTTACCGCCCGGTTTGGCTCGCAAGAGGATCTGGAACAAGAAGTACCCCGTCTGCGTCACTCTGGCTGAGGGGGAGGTAGGGGAGGAGAGCGTGGTCGAAGGGAAGGAGGAGGAAGAAAGGGCAGAGAAACCCACGGCCCCGGACCACCAGCTTCCTGTCACCTTGTACCTGTTTGGCCGCACAGGAAGAGAGAAGGAGGACTGGTTCCAGCACTTCCTGTCGGCCTCCCGGGCTGGAGCCCAGAGCGGTGTGAGCAGGGAGGAGAACGCAGGTGAGACGGTGTTTGAATGCATGGTCCTTCCCCGTTTAAAACATACAATCGTTGTTGAATCAAGTTCAGGACAGATTGATGATCATGCAGAATATGACTGCATCTGTGAGTTATATTTACCACCATCCTTCCACTCACTCACCTTGTGTCTTTTTGCTGTCACTCAGAAACACCATGTGCCGGAGACGCGGCTAGAGAAGGCTCAGAGGAGCTGCACGATTTGCCGGGAGCTCTGAAAACAAGAACGCTATTGGAGTACAGCACCTACATGACTCAACTGATTGGCACGCAGAGCTGCAGTCCCACCCCCAGCCCCTGCAACAGTGACAAGGGAAGCCCCACAGCCCACAAGAAGGTCAATGAGCAACACTTTGGTGTATTTTTAAGACGTAGTATGAGGTATAGCTTTCACTGCAGAAAAATAACTCGCCGTAGTTTTTTATGAGCCTGAGCAGATATGAGAACTCTGTCTCTGCTCTACTGACCCTCTGCTTGTCATGCTAATACTCTACATACCTCCCATTGATCAGAGCAGGTCAATATCGGCTACGGTTCATCTGTTCTGCTCTGCTTAAACCAGCCTTGTCTAGGACGCTGGCTCAGCTAAACACATCCCTGCTGACTGGACCAGCAGTCAATGTGCAGAAATATCAGATATCACCTGGCTGGGAGGATATTAATAGGAACTGAGTGCAGAGCCGCTTATCCTGGTTTGGGTTTTTGGGGATTGGCACCCCACATAGAGACAGTCTGTGCTAGTGTTTACAGGATGGATTAGCAGAGAAATGGCAAGAAATGGTACCTTGCATCGTGGTCCTATACCCTCTGAAAAATGCATGGGCAAACATAAATGCTTTCACCGCAGACTCACAATGAAGAGCATGGATCTGGAGGTCAAGCAGGAGAGGAGCCCAGTGCAGGGTCGGAGGCAGAGGGACGCTCTGCAGAGGGCCAGCCCACCTGGGTGAACTCCCTGGTGGGACGGATCTTCTGGGACTTCCTGCGGGAGAGGTACTGGACCGATCAGGTGGCGCACAAGATCCAGAAGAAACTCAGCAAGATCAAGGTGAGAGTAGATGAGAACGGTGATTTGTTTTTAATGATTGGTTTAACTGATGCTCTTCATCTTTATTATATACACATTCATCTTAATATTTACACCATCAGCAGCAGCATCATAAGGGTCACGCTGACTAATGACGCGGCCAGGCTACTGTGAGTGCACTTTAGGTCGCACAAGGTGTGTGTGTGTGTGTGTGTGTGTGTGTGTGTGTGTGTGTGTGTGTGTGTGTGTGTGTGTGTGTGTGTGTGTGTGTGTGTGTGTGTGTGTGTGTGTGTGTGTGTGTGTGTGTGTGTGTGTGTGTGTGTGTGTGTGTGTGTGTGTGTGTGTGTGTGTGTGTGTGTGTGTGTGTGTGTGTGTGTGTGTGTGTGTGTGTGTGTGTGTGTGTGTGTGTGTGTGTGTGTGTGTGTGTGTGTGTGTGTGTGTGTGTGTGTGTGTGTGTGTGTGTGTGTGTGTAATGCACTCCCTCTGGTTGCAAAGGTGGGAGTGAGTAGTGGAGCAGTGATGGCACTGCAGCATCTCATTTCTCATTTCCTATGCTCCTCTTTGACACACACCATCCTTTTACTATATTGCCCCCCACCACACACACACTGTGCAGGTTTTATACTGCTCGCTCATTAGTTTTTGAGGTAATTAACTTCCTCTGTGGAGCCTCTCAATTTGTACGCAGCATGTCTACTCACTTAAGGTGTTGTTTGTCTCATTACAAGTTGCCGTACTTCATGAATGAGCTGACGCTGGCAGATCTGGACATGGGCACTTGCCTACCTCAAGTCCTCAGCACCTCTACACCAACACTTGACCGCAGAGGTACAGTTGCGTGCAATTACACCCACACGTTACTCATTTATACACACTCTTGATTTTTGATTGTTCGGCATGTTAGAGGGGGGCTCAAAGCATCGCTGTGCCTGAGTAAAGATGAACAAACCCACTAGCTTGGCTGTGAACTCTTTAGTCTTTTTCTTTTTTGTACCACTTTGTATGTGGAGGGGTCAACTAATCAAGTTAACCCAACAGTCTCTACCTGAATTTCTTCTCTCAGACACAAACCTGCAGCCAGCTCAGGCCGTGATCACATTAGTTTTATTAGTTTATCGCTGCCACCCTAAAAGATTTCCATTGAGATTAGCAATCTTGTTGGCCTTGACGGATCTTACTTAAACACTCTAGCTATCCTCTGTTGTTCTGATGTCCCTTCTGCAACAACACTGTGCCAGGCCAGATCTAGATGTGATGCTTGTTCAGGGATGTGATCTTACATGCTACCTGTTTATCTCCTTCTGTCTCTCTCTGTTTATCTCCAAGGCCTGTGGCTGGAGCTGGAGGTGATGTACACAGGCTGCCTTCAGATGTCCCTAGAGACTAAGATGAACCTGTGTAAACTGGGTAAAGATGTAGAGGACGAGGCTCACAGCGTCCTAGAGACCAAGCAAGTCGGGTGAGGCCCATCTCCATTTCATAGTCCTCAATAGATGATGCTCAAGGAGGAATGAGTCTCCTCGGTTCAGTGGTTTGCATTAAGAGGTAGCACTGGTGTGTTTTTCAGCTCTAAGCCCAGGATGTGTGTACTGGCTGATAGTGATGAAGAGTCATCCAGCGCCGGCTCGTCTGATGAAGAGGAAGCCCTACCTTTTGAGCCGCAGGCGTCTCTAGGGGAGAAGAGCACAGTGGTGGCAGCTGAAGGGTAAATTATCACACAGATCAAATATAGCATGGATATAACACCTGTAAGGGTGCTGAACTTGTGCTTGCATCCTATTTAGTGATGTGCAGGTGTTTTAAAAAAAGGCCACTTTTTCACAGGAGATATTTTGACTTTGTCAAACACAGGTATACCAATAATGTTTTAATTGAATCTTTTATTGTTGATCCATTGTGACCAAATAAAAAAGTGACACAAGTACGGTGACGTGTGAATAAGGATGCTGATAGCTGGCATTTTTACCTGGTGCAGAAGGGAAAAGGCACAGGTGGACCTAATGACCTTAACGATGCAGCGCTGCCTTGCCATAATTGCAGCGCTGCATTGTTAAGGTCATAATTGTTAAGTTCACCTCTGCTTTTCCTGCTGCGCCAACTTAAAGTCAGAGCAAGTGTCTACTATGTGTGAATGTGTTCATGTGCTTGGATTATTCAGGCCTTCAAAGTCAGGAATGACAAAAGAAGTTTCAAAACCACAGACTTAAATATATATTTGGATATATTATAGATATCAGAAAAACTTGACAGTTGTAACAGCCACTTGCATGTTGAAATAACAAGTAATTTCTAAGCTAATAAA
Organism: Cottus gobio; assembly: GCA_023566465.1. NCBI lineage: Eukaryota > Metazoa > Chordata > Actinopteri > Perciformes > Cottidae > Cottus > Cottus gobio. The sequence goes on along the minus strand of CM042232.1, from coordinate 8,674,602 downwards.
TTGTTATAAATTAGGTGATTTCTATATGATGTGAAAACACCTGATGTGGCACTGCTGATTTGAATGCCCCAATTCACAGGCCTACACTGCATTTATGCCCTTGTCCTAATCCTTCATCCAGGCACACTGGTGGCAGCACAAGTAGGAAGATCTTGAGATTTGTGGACAAGATAGCGAAGTCCAAGTACTTCCAGAAAGCCACCGAGAACGAGTACATCAGGAAGAAGATAGCTGAGGTGTCTAACATGCCTCTGATGCTCAGCGTTGAGGTCCTGGAGCTCTCTGGCACTCTGGCCATCAATATCCCACCTCCCCCTACTGACAGGATATGGTACTGAGTTTTCAAAGTCATTTTATGCCATACATTAAGTGTTTTCTTTTTCTCACACAGCCTTTTTCTCTCATTCTGTCCTCTCAGGTACAGTTTCCGTGTGCCTCCCAGGTTAGACCTTCATGTGCGACCCACACTCGGGGAGAGGGAGGTCACCTTCACTCATGTCACTGAGTGGATTGAGAGAAAACTGCAGTGTGAGTTCCAGGTCAGTCCATCAGTGAATCTGTCGATGTGCAGAAAAATATTTTTTTTAAAAGAGCAATTCAAACATACTCTGTGATGGTATAGGAAGTACCATTTTTCATGTCATTAAAAATAGCGATGCTAAATATTATATATGGTTTTGTTGCCCCTCTACAGAAAGTGCTTGTGATGCCCAATATGGATGATCTGTATCTGCCCCTGATGACATCTGGCCTGGAAAACCCACCTGCATCCCACCAATCCTCAATGCATTCCTCATCCCACCAGTCCTCCATAGAGTCCCAGGAGTACCTGTCGGAGTAGTGCCCCTTTAAGGCCACAGATGAGATTATGTCAATGTAAAAAAAACAAAACACTGTGCAGCTATTGCCTTGACTCTCGAATGGATTCTGAGGCTGCTGCTGCTGGGTTCTGGCTTGGCGTTCATCTTGAGGGTGTTGGTTGTAACCAGTGTAGGATAAATGCAGCTGAGCAAGGCAGCTGAGCAAGCCAGCTGAGCAAGGCAGCGACCTCGATTCTGTGAGAATGGTGCTAAAGTGCCCCCTACCGTGAAGATGATTGAACTGTACACCAGTTAGAGCACTTTTTGTATTTGATGCCAACACTGATAAAAGATGCAAATACATGATGCACGTCAAAACAATGTGCTGCTGATGACCACTGTTGAAGAATGCTGAATTAACAAACTATCCATGAAACCCTTTTCTAATCTACTGATCCTGTTACGGGTTGTGAAAAACATGGAGATGATAAGTTTCCATGGTGCATGTTGTTTCTGAAAAATGTAAATTTGCTCCTAGATTATCAGCGAATAAAATCCTGTTAAATCTATGGTAATTGTTGAATTTAAATGTTTAATTAATCCAGTTGAAACAACATCACATCAATTATGTAACGCCAATGTTAATTTACATGACACAATCATGACACTTATATTTAAAATGTTTGTTTCTGTGTTTTATTCTATGTATTATTGTTACATACAGTACAAAAAATACAAAATAATATTGTTTTATTACTGTATGAGAATTGAGAAATTCTTTCAGGCCTCCTCGGTCAGAGGCTCCGTCAGTTTTTTCAGGACATCTGTCTTCAGCGGCCCCTGCAGAAAAAACAGAAGTAAGTGTTTAAAATAGTGCCGAAGGAGTCAGCTGTGATTATGTCCACCTGCAGAATTTCCCGTTAATCAGATTTGTGTGTGCATCAAACTTTTCTCACGCTCACCATGAATGCCCTCTTCTCCTGGGCAGTCTGGAAGCGGCCATGGCCGAATTTTGATGTGGTGTCAATGAACTTGAGCTCGATGGCCTCCTGGGACTTGCGAGACGTGTGCACGAGCAAAGACTAGCGGGGGGGGACACACAAAGATGTACACATACAGTACATGTTCTGCAATAATGCACGAAGAATCTTGCGTTTAACTGTGACAGTAAATTAGATGCTACAACTGTGTACTGCAAGATGCCTGTGAGTTCTTAAGTTGACTTCACACCGTACCTTTCTGAGGGTGAGGACACGTTTCTTACAGCCGACTACGCAGCCCTTCACCATGAGGAAGTCGTTCTTCACTTCACCGTAGTGGGGGAAGCCTCCCTACAGGATGGTGTGGGAATAAAAAGGAATGGAGCATAATTGAGGAGTGTTCTGGAAGAAATGTCCTATCTTTCTATGAAGCCCTTACAGTAATACGATATGCACTAAATGAGAGCACCATAACACCCTTAATGCAACATTGATAGAACTTATAAAATATTATCATTCTCCTAATACCAGCAGTGATACTTCATGATGCTATATAATGCTATGTGCAGAGCTGCAGTGTGGTGTGCAGGTGTGGTTATTATTATAGATATAGAATCTTAGAGAGCCCTTTTGTAGTGCATATTATAATCTTGAGAAATGAGAGTACCATGGGTGTGATGGTCTTCTGGGTGGTGTCGTAGTTAGTGGTGGCATTGTTCCCGATCGCCTTTCCATCCCGGATTTGCACTGCCCCACCCATACGGTAGATCTGAGGACAGGTGGTAAACCATATACTCATAATAATCTTGCTTATGATTAACAACAAAAGCTTATTTAGAAAAATAACAGACAAAGAGGAAGTCTCATGGGTGAAAATGAGCTAACCTTCTTGTTGACCTCAGTCCGGTGGTGATAGCCCTTCTGACCTGCACGAGCTATAGTGTACGACACACGGGCCGGATGCCAGGCTCCAATACAGGCCACCTTCCTCAGACCCTTGTGAGTCTTCCTGGGAAGCTTCTTTGTGCGCCAGCGGCTTGTCACACCTATCGGCACAAAGAGCCAGTAAATAAATACATTCATTACTATTATTGCATTTATTGTACAAGCCCTTGGACCGAGACAAATAGTCACAGCATGTTGCCAACCTTTGAAGCCGCGGCCCTTGGTGACTCCGATGACGTCGATCATCTCATCCTGGTAGAAGACGGCAGAGACAGGCACAGCTTGCTCCAGGTGCTCCTTGGCCCAGTCCACCTTGTCGGCGATGCTTCCCCCGTTGAGCTGCACCTCTGCCAGGTGGGCCTTTTTCTGCTTTATGGCCAGCAACCGCATCTGGAAATGGAAAAGCACGTAACTGCAACTGAAAATAGGCCTCAAATCTAGGAAAAGCTTTTCAAATTTTCACAGGATCATATTCAAAGTCTTTTTCAGGGTAAGTACTGATAATCAAGGGCACATCTTGATCTCATCCTCACTTCTGAAGCAGAAACCTGCAAAGACAAAGATCCCTGCAGCACAGTTAAGAGTTGAGATCTTGGCTGATTTTCATATGTTTTCAACATCAAGGTTTCCTTTCGGCAAAGCCTGGGTGAGCAGCCGGGTTCTGCCCTGAGATTTATTTTTAAACTGATATTTGAAACGGCCCCCTCCAGTGCTCCCCTCAGAGTGTCGTAGTCAGAGTTAGCACGGGGGATTTGGGAAGTGGCAGCTTTTCTTGTCATTGCATGTGGTCAGGCGGATAACTCTGACACCGCTGCCCTTTTGCAATGGTGGATTCAACAGCTGCCAATAGGTGAATAGCATCCAATCATTAGAACAGTGGAGTCTGACTGATATGGGATGGCACAGTGTCTCTCTAAAACTGGATTGTGCTTTAAATTTAGGCATAAACTAGCAGGCCTACCTGAGAGTGAACAATAACCCGGATGACTGAACAGTATTTCTTCAGCTGAGAGAAATCCTTGTCCAGCTGTTTCTTTCCTGTCTCATCCTGCCACTTCTTACTGTACTTGGTGAAGGCCTTCTTCTTGCTCTTGGACCTGAAATACATCAAATCCAAGTAAAGAAAGAAAAAACAACAATGTCAGCAAGGCAACAACTGCTCAATGCACACATACAAGGGAACAATGTGTAATCACACACCAGTTTTTATAAAATCTGCGCTTGCACTCGTCACTGAGATGCTCAGCAAAGATGGTTTTGAGGGAACGCAAGCCACGGACAGTCTGTACATATCCCACTATCCCCACTACAACGACTGGAGGAGTCTCAATGATGGTAACCGCCTCCACTTGCTCTCGCTTTGCTTGCTCTGTGGGAGAAAAATGGAATATATTCATCTGTTGAGATATTTTAACTGTCAGTAATCAGCAAAGCTCAATAGAGCATCACATTTTAACAGTTGATACATATAGCATTTCATTGTATATAAACCATTGAGTACTTCCTGTAACAATGTAATAATGTTCCATGCTTCCAGAAGCTAAACTGTATTTCATATTTAAAGAACAATGTAGGGTACAAAGCAACATCTGATCTTATCAGCCCATTATCCTCTCAAACTATCAATGTTTTTTCTCAATCCTCCCATGCATCCATGGTGCAATTAGTCTACTTACTGAGGCCCGTGCGGTGCACATCCCTCAGCGTGTGGGTCATGCCGGCCTTGTAACCCATAAAGGCGGTGAGGTGGACAGGTTTGCTGGGGTCATCTTTGGGCCACGTGCGCACCGTGCCCCGATGCTTCCTGCTACGCTTGTGGGGCAGGAACCCCAAGTGTCCATGGCGGGGTGCGTGGAATTTGCGATGAGACTGTAAAGGCATAAGCCACACAGTCATTCCTCAATAATGTGAAACATAATTAACACAATAACACAAGAACTACAGTAGTAGATTAAGAAGAGACACATTCAGGCTTCCTCTGCTCTGTTCTTTGTCCCATTATTGCAAATTTCTTCATTTCAATTTCATATATAAAAATCTTCTGATATTAGGGGCCTCCAAACATGACAATAAAATGAAACAGGACTTCAAAAGAATACACTGCCATAGAGTCAAGTCCCTTAATCTTAATGTGTTTTTCCTTCCATGTGTTTGTAATTTCTACATTGGTTTCTACGTAACACATGTATGTCACAATGTGAGTCAGAAATCCAGCACAAACCGAATCATAAACAAAACTTAAACAATGAGATGCCACATAAAAAGAAAGTTGCCATTTCAGTATTCCAAGTCTCCTCAGATGCAGCCATGACAAGATTACATTTCAATATGCCTCATCTTCCCTCAAAAACCCAGATGGACAAAAACAAGTGATAAACCACACACACATGCACACATGTAGATGGCAAAACTCCAAAATTAATGTGTCCTTTATAATAAAAAAGAGCCAAAGAGTATAAGGAGCACTGACCATATCCACACTCTGTCCAGTCGAGGAATAGAAAGAGAGAGGGGCCAGTGCTGACGTTAGGGTCATACATAAGATGATACTGGGTGTAAGGGCTCTAATTTGGTCTTTGGCCCAGTTGAGGAGCCGTATTCGCTTTCAAAAGAGGAAGTCCCTGCCAGGTTTTGACATGAGAAGATAGGGTGGGGGGGGGAGAGAGAGAGAGGGTACTATCTGTGGTCTGAGGTGGTGAGGAAACTCAGTGGACAGGAACCATATGCCCATTAAAAGAGAAGGAAAGGAAAAAGAAAGTTTCCATTGTCACCAGACCAACGTCCACCTGGTCTGCTTTAGGACAACAACAGTATTTTCTCTTTCTTTAAAAAACAATAAGGCCTAGAGCAACTAACGCTAGTTGTTGAGATTCCTGGCTTTGCTACCATGTTGCTAAATAATTACACTATCTGTGTGTTAATATCTTCACATTTTAAGTTACAGAAATTATCTGGCAACTGTGAACTAGTTGATAGCGTTGTCTATTTAAGAAGGTTGATAGTCAGCCATGCACCACCACCTGCTGTATTTCCATGGTACAACACTTCTACCTGTTACCTTTACCCTCTGACCTTCATATCTTTAAAATGCTGTAAATTAACTTGTGCTAAGTTCCTCGTTTAGTATAATATTTGTCAGAAATACTAATTGTTTTAAGAAGAAGAATAAAACGTATCTAGATAACATTGCGGTTTTACATTTGTTGACCTCTATTTCGCCATTGTGTTATGTCTTCTGCGCATGCGCCACCTCGACAGGAGAGTTGCTGAGGTCGAATTGTAGGAAATCTTGAGTCCTGGTCAAACGAAGGCAAAATGCCGACAGACTATGACAAAGGAGCATATCCGGAGCCTCCTCGGCAGACTCCGGCTGTGGACAAACAGACGGCGCTGCCAAACCCGGCTCTGATTCTGTCTAAACTCTTCTACTACTCCGTGGACCTGCCTGTCACCACATTTAGAGGTAACGGAAGCTAACCGGAGCTCACAGGACAGCGCAGCAACACAGCCGTGTTGTTGGTATATTTGACCTCATAACGCTGCTGTCATTGTTGTGTGTTTGCAAAACAGCACACCAAATAAACCACAGGGATGTGGTGTGTGGCAGTTATGGACAGTGTGAGCTAGCTCAGCTGTGTATGCACCTTAGGCTCAGCTAGCTGTTATGCTAGCTAGCATCGTTCATGGACAGATCACATGGCCTTGTCTGCCGTTAAGGTTAAACTCTGACTATCTTTGTACACTTGTGTTTTCTCTCTCTCTTCTAGGTGTTGTTGACAATATTCGGTCCAACAACAAGCCGGTCTACTACCACCAGAAGTTCCGCCGTGTTCCGGACCTGACGGAGTGCCAGCAGGGAGATTACCTCTGCTACTATGAGGCGGAGATGCAGTGGAGGAGAGACTAGTGAGTAAAGGGTTAAATAAGATGGACATGTGGGTAACCAACACCTAATGGATTAAAACAAGCTCGATTACTAACTGCACAACACACTAGGACAACTACAGCATAAATAAACATTTAGATAATGGTAGCTTTACCTAATCCCAAATCCTTGTTCTGTGGAATAACCTTGTTATCTACCCCAATGTCTTTACACATAGCAGATTTAGGAATTTTCAGTTATTTCAGATTGGGAGTAGTTAGTTTCTGGAGCTTTTTATAAACTATAATGAGCTGTTGTCGGAGGTGTGCACTGTACCTGATGGACACTTGAAGGCAACATACAGGGCATGTAGATGGAAAACAATTGTATTCCTATATCTATATATTTTTTTTTTATTTATATATAAAATCTTATTTCTTTTGTGAATTTGACTATGCATTCATCAATCTTGAGACTGATCTGACTCCATATGCACAGAGGTCTCACCTAAACCCCATCCAACACCTTTGAGATGAACTGGATGCAAATCAAAGCATCTTGTGGACACCCTTTGCATTAGAGAGTGCATATGTGTTTGCTACACATAGTATAGATGTAGTGTTGGGCTGCCTTTTTTTTTTTTTAAATAGTTATTCCATTACAACACAATGGTGGGCTTAAACAAATGAGTGTCTTATTACAAGGACTCAATGGTGAATTAAGGCACATGTAAGGTTGCCGTTAGTGTCAGGGTGCCATTATCAAAGTGTCACCGTGGTGTTCTCCACCCCACAGCAAAGTGGACCAGGAGATTGTGAAGGTGGTCCAGGAGCGTATGAGGGCCTGCCAGCAGAGAGAAGGAGCCAGCTACCAGCAGAACTGTGCCAATGAAATCCAGCAGTTCACCGAGGTCACCCACAACTTCCAGTCTCGCTGTAAGTATTGTGCAATTTGGACATGTGTGGTGTAGAGAAAATGTGGAATCCTTCAGGAAACCTACATGTGTCAAGACTGCTGACAAAATACAGTGTGGCAAATGCTGTCAGTTTTAGGGACGCTTTACCCTTACTGCTCCTTATTGTACAAATGCACTGAAACAATTGGCAGAATCAGCTTCTTTTTTTTTATAAATTGGGACAAAATAAATACAATCACCTTTGGGAAATCGTATTTTAATAGATTAAGTTGTTTTTACATTGGCATGTCTTTTGTGTTGCTTGGCTACAATGTTTTAAATTCCTAACCTCTTTCCAGATGGAGACCTGGGAGCATACGCCAGTGGGAGGAAATGTCTAATGAAGCAAAAAGAACGGATGATGGCTCCTCAGGCCCAGCATGCTTAAGAACAGTTCCCTACTATCTGTCCTGTGTAATAATTGTAAAATAAAATGTATGTGATAGTTCCGGTTTGTCTTTCCATCATTCACAAGATGCTGCCCAGCTAGTCTTCGTGTGTGAATGATTATTAAAGTCAGCTAACCCATAAGGACCCACGGTGACACAGGTGTCCCACGTCCCTTAAATGTTCTGGAAAGATACATTTACAGCTTTATCCTTGATTTTAACTCATGAAGTCCCTAAGTGACACCTACTGTACACCTTTGTAGGTAATGTGACAGGTCATGTGATTGTATTCCCATAACCTTTCCAAGATGTCTGCTCCAGGTTGTGAAAGATCTGAAGGAAATGCTCAATTTTTTTTTACAATTGGTTAAAGGAAACATGAAAAATGTAATATAAAGGTAAGATTGACCTAAGACTAATGCTTATTTAACATGTCCTTTAATATATTGAACCTGCTGTAAGCACATTTCTTGACGAAACTGATAGACAAATCTGATAAAAATCATGACATCACATTGGGAATTTAACCAATAAAATAATGATCTGTTCAGCAAATGTCATTCAATGATATAATATATATAGCTAACATTTAAAGCATAACCAATAGTTTAACCATTAACACCCAATGTGACATTTAAAATATTTGACACTTAAACAGAAATGCCTTCTGTGGTTCATTTAGTCCCCAATAATTTTCCTAGGAGAAATGTGTCTGGGTTCTTATGGTTAACTGGAGGCTGGTGCAGGAGTTTAGAGTGACGTTTTTACTGGAACCAACTAGAAACTAGAGCATGAGTAGCTTTAATTAAGGTTGCCACCTATAAAATAGATCCCTTATTTATGAGATGCATTTTTGTAAAATCTTGCTTGTCCACATTAGTACATTTTTTTACAAATGTGGACAAGCAAGATTTATTAGACTTTAATCAGTTTTCATTAGTAGAATTAGCCAGAAACATCCTGGTTTCTATCCCTTTAGCTATTCATTTTAGTCAATAACACAAATAGTGATATTGCATACTGCAGTTAATTCCTATACACATCTACCCAATAGTCTCCATGGTAAAAATCCTCCTTTCTCTCTCATCCCTGCTCTGACATGAATTCTGCACAAGTAAAACAGAACATAGGTTGCATTTTGTTTCAGAACGTTTATTCAACAATTCTCTGTACAAAAGGTTTAGGAAGTCTGGGGTGGAACAGGTGTTGACCTCTGCACAGACACCCTGGTGTGAGTCTTGGCCAGATGGTCAGTGAACTCCTGGTAGGGAGACTTCGTAAAGATGGTCTCCTTCCACAGGTCAGGGGTCAGGTAGCTGTACGTCTTGGAGATGGCATCGAAGGTGGCCTTGGCTGATGAGGAAATACAAAAAGCCATGAGGAGATGCTCAAGATGAAGTTCCATGCATAATAGAGTTGCAGTATTTTTGGTAACAATGTTGAGCACTGAAAAGGGGAACGGAGGAGATCACTTTAACAGTCTCACTGCCGTTAATTACAATACTCTTTACTTTCTCTCCTGATAACGACAACTACACCACTGCAGAGATGAAGCTGGGCAGAGCGAGGAGACAACCAGCAGCACAGATAAACAGCTTAAAATACGTAATCATCATAAGACTCTTACCGAAGTTGCCGAGGGTGGCGGTGCAGCCCCTGGCAGAGGTGTAGCAATCATCGATACCGGCCATCGTGAGCAGCTTCTTGGGCACGGGGGCGGACACGATGCCAGTACCACGGGGTGCAGGGATGAGACGCACCAGCACGGAGCCACAGCGGCCAGTCACCTTGCAGGGCACGGTGTGGGGCTTGCCGATCTTGTTACCCCAATAACCTCTCCTCACAGGGACAATGGACAGCTTGGCCAGGATGATGGCACCACGGATGGCTGTAGCCACCTCTTTGGAGCACTTCACCCCCAGACCCACATGACCATTGTAGTCTCCAATGGCAACAAAGGCCTGTAAACAAAAGCCAACAATGTCACATTTGGACCAACACCACTATGGGATAATAACATATCTCATAAAATAAGACCGTCACCACAGAATTAATGACACTCACCTTGAACCTGGTGCGCTGACCAGCCCTGGTCTGCTTCTGGACAGGCATAATCTTGAGCACCTCGTCCTTCAGACCAGCACCCAGGAAGAAGTCGATGATCTCAGACTCCTGCAGGAAAGAGTTATAAACGCATTTAACAGTTTATCCCAACGCCACATTTAGAGTTGCATCCACAACTCTACACTTCATTATAATACAACTGCATGATATGCATAATGTAGAAGATACTATACATGCATTAAAACTCAAATCACAGAGCCAAGAATTACTTTTAAAGGAAATCCAGAGGTTGCTAAATTTTTATTCATAAACTCCATTACATCGTTAATTAAAAAGGTTCTAATGTTGTACAATATGATAAAAACAAGCAATTTTCCACCAACATTGTAGAACTTTTACATTAGAAAACTACAACAAAATCCTATATTATGGTGGAATACATTTGATAGGAGCTTGTACCTTAAGATTTTGGAAAATACATTTAAAAACAGCTTTGAATGTTAAAGGACCCTGGTTATCACAAACTCTTGGAATCAATCTTTCAGAGAAAACCGTGTTTCTCTTTGACTCTAATGTGATGATGGCAAACGGTGCACACCAAGAGACCAATAATGTCCTTATTAGCATGCAATAGAGTTGCCTCCTTACTTTGATGGGCAGAGAGTACAGGTAGATCTCCTCCAGGGACTTGATCTTCAGGTCCTTTACCAGGCGGCCCAGCTTGGTGACGGGCATCCACTAGCAAAAGACAAGAGCATCTGGGTCAATACAAGCTGGTGGTATTCGGAATTATGATATTGTTTCACAACAGTCATTTAATAAATTAGTGAGCGTTCAACTTACTTCCTTGTCCTCGGACTTGCCGCCCCGGGCACCGCGGCCCCTGCCACGGCCTCTACCGCGTCCACGGCCCCGGCCGCGACCACGGTCCCCAAAACCGCCACGGTCCCCCCCAAACCCTCCGCGAAAACCTCCTCTACCACCGGCGTCGTCCGCCATTTGCTGCAGAACAAAAACAGGTCACTTAGTATTTCCTGTAACGCTCTAAAGCTTGAGTTAGCTTGTGTTAGCATCTCCCACGAAACGAGCCTCGGCGCCATATTCATCGGTCGTTCTAGATTTAAGAATATCTCAAACTCTGTCACGTTATTCTCGTAAATACTAGCAGGGTTCAGAAACAACATATTCAAGAGTAATTTGGTTGATTTGAGAGTGTGTTTAGCAGAAGGATGTGTGAGATAAAGCACGATTTATGGAGGGAGGGATAGTCGGCATTCAACTTACGTGATCGTTTGAATAGGAAGAAGACCGACGTGAAGTCTCGCCGGGTTTTATGTCAAAGATTTTATCGCGATACTACCTCTTTTACTAAACATGTTCACTGCTGCCTCTAGCGGTAGTTTATTCGGAACTGAACTATGCCATAAGGATTATAATTGTATCGACTTTGTTTCATATAGTCTGAGATACATTTAATAAACAAAATAAATAAAACAATCTACCATTATCAGAGGCTTTCTTACAGTAAAAATCCCTGAAACATTGACAACATTCTTTTTTGCTTATTACTGATGGACACATTACATATTTTTTCTGACTTAATGTATTTATTGTATTTATTCTGTATGTGGTATATTAAAAATTCTTGAAAAATATAACCTCATGATTTATTTTTTGTTGGATGCATCATTAATTCTCATGGATGCATTATTAATTCTTGTGAATGGTGATCGACAGTGTGAACGGCAAATACTGTATTAACAAGAAAGATGAAACTACAGCACAAGATTGTTAATTCACTCTTTTTATTCACATATCTACATATTCTAAAAAATACACACCTTGAAAAAAATTAACACATGCAGAAATTATACATAGCAGCAGCCTATTAGCAGAAATATTGTCCCTCAGCTGTTGTTACTACTTGGAGTCCCACTGCTCTCTCCAAGGTCCTCTTCTTCCACCTCGTGCAGATCGTCCATCACTTCCAGGCTTTCACAGATTAGCCCTATCTGCCTCTTCATGTGGGCCATGGTGCTCTGCATCCTCCTCATCTTCCTCTGCAGGGTAGTTGCGATGGCCCTGTGGTTCCTCTGCCTGGCTTCATACTCCTGCCTCAGTTGCTTGTAGCAGTTGTGTTGAGCCTGGGTGCGGTGGGAGAGAATCGCCCCGCACCCCATGTGGCAGGGCTGACGCCAGTGTTCGCAGTGGCGTGCATGGGTGTCCAGGTCCCTGCGCAGGAGCTGTGCCCGGCAGCCTTGGTATGGACAGGGGATGAGCTCGTAAAGACAGCTCATGCTGTGGCAGTATTGCTCCGAGAGAGAGAAGGTCTCTGCACAACCCCGGATCTCATTCTTACACTGTAGAGGCCAGGTACAGAGAAACACAAACGGTTTACATATTTGCCTAAAGCATGACATCCTTCGCAACCAATACTTTTTTTAAATTTAATTTAATCTTATAAACTGTTGAGAAGTCAAACAAGCTCAAAATTGATTTTGAGTGTGAAAAAAATAAAATTATGTGAAAAGGATATAATTCTGTTTAGTGACTATTGATGTGATTTTATAGACATTTTGTTGACTAATTGATTAAGTGAACAAATAATGTATATTAATTGAAAATAACTTTAGTCACAGTATAATTACAGATATTATCATTAAAAGACCATTTAGTCAAATATTGACTGCAACCATTAAACATGAATAAACCTTCTAAACTAAAACACCCAGGGATCTACACTCTCCGACCCCACTCCCCAGAACTTTAAGGATAGATAATGTAAGGCCACATCATTCTTGAGTTCTCCTTTTTAAATAATGTAGCCAATTGCTAAAATGAGCGTTATCACAATTACAGTATGTTTTACTACACTATTTACAATTTATGCAAATGTACAACTTATATTTTCCATTTCCTACCTTGATCTTCATGCGTCCAATAGATTTGCTCAGCTTGAACATGATAAAGATCAAGCTGGAGTTTACAGGCTTTCTGCAGCAAGGGCAGGTCTCCTGCCTTTAGGGGATAAACAAAAGTTAGTTAATCCTTTGCACGGACCAGTACAACTTATAACTGTTCTCATACAGTGGTATTGATCAATGTCATGTTCAGTACCTCTTCAGCCACTGTAAGATGCATTTCTTGCAGAATATGTGGTGGCATGCAGCTCTTACTGGACACCTGAGGACCCCCTGGCATATGGTGCAGACCACATCGTAATCTGGAGTGTCCACAAACAGCTCCACATCATAGCCCCCACTCTGCGTTGACACATCTGGGTCCGCCTGAATGTGAATGTGGCCAAAATAAATACTACTTTATTCTGAGTCATCATAATGTTTTATTAATATTATCAGGGAGACTTTGAAGGATAGCTGAGGAAAATCTGTGACCCCTGATGTACCAACAGGTGAGTATTTTCTCTCCAGCTGTAAAACATGGCTCCACAGCTGCCTACAACCAGTCCACAATGTTTTCAACATAAAAGCAAATGAAGACAATATAGAATTGTTCTGGAAAGTCATATGACTGATTACATGAAAAGCAATTGTAATCCTTCAAAAATATAATTACAAAATGCTTATAGCACATGATGTTTGGCATTATGTAAATAATTGCATTTTTAGTTACTTATAATATCTAATAATAGAAAGTAACATGACCCCCATACAAGACCATTTATTTCAAAGGGAAAGCAAATTCACTGAAGATATTAGGAAAGTAGCTCTGTGCCCATACTAAAGATATATAACCCGATGTGTAATAGTGATTAAGTATCATGTACTATAATGACAAATATATAATATATAAACAAAAGCGGTTGTGTACTCACCATGATAATCTTCTTTCTTCACCGTGTTTCCATTCCCGGAGCTGGTTTACTCCATATCGGTCCACTCACATGTCACACGCGGAACACACACACCCGCGTTATCAATACAACACACACATGAACATTCCTGACACAACGTGAAGGAGGGACCCTGCGCGTGTGAGTTTGTGGAGACAAATGAAAACAGAAAATTACGGAAACGAAGGGAGATAATGGACGCGTCCTTTCCCTGCGATTCTAGCACCAAAGCCCAGCCTCCACGTCAAACAGGACCTTGTGGACGTGAATAAGCCAGCTGACTCTATTGTTGAGAGCCTCGGGAGCTAAATCTAAAAGTCACTGTTTCTTTCAAGACTCTAATGATCACATAGCTTTCACCCGTGTCACTTATACACTTATTTCCCCACCCCAAAAACTACTAGTTTACACGCTTTTTCAATACAAAACATGTTTGTTTACATGTTGACAATAGATGCTGTTTTTTGAGCGAAAACCGTTTGACCAATCACAGCTCAGTGCGCTCGGATGACGTACATTGGGTGCGACTCGGGTACCAACCACCAACATGCGGAATGTGTGGACTGCCAACGTGTGAAGTGAGAAATAACAAATTAACTTCACTGTAGCTGACACAAATATTTAAGTTTGGGCATTCAACGTGAGCAAGATGGCAAATACCAACCTTCAGTTCAAGACGAAGTAAGTTTTTGACGTCTAGCACGTGCAGGCTGCAGACCTTGCTAGCTGGCTAGCACAAGCTAGGCTATGGTGTCATTTATAGTGTGTGCAACTTACAGTTATATATTTTATTTTTTTTCCTTTACAGTTATGTCGTTGACAGCAAGATTGAGCCGTTTTACAAAGGAGGAAAAGTGCAGGTGAGTTGTCTGCCTTGTGTTTTGTGTCAAAAGTGTCAAAATCTGTGTTTTTAACATGTTGTAACAGTCTGAAATGATCTTAAAGGACTCCACTGACTGACTATTGCAGTGCCACAAATGTCGGGGACTGACAGGTGACCTTCTGACATCTGATACGATTGTTCTTAACCTCTCTGTCTTGATTGTTTTCCAGATCAGCAACGATGAAAAGTACATCTTTTGCACTTGTGAATCTCGTGTCAACGTTTTGGAGATCAGCACAGGGAAGATTGTCCACAGTGTTGAGCATGTGAGTACTGAGTGGGTGGTTATCTTTGAAGACAGAGCCATATGTCTTTAATATTTGCAAAAGCAGAAGCCCTATCTCAAAGACTACTGTCATATAATAATAAGCAGTAGAATAGAGTATAAAGTACTCATTCCTTTATTTTCTTTGGTGCCTAAAATGTCAAAATGTAAGTATTGTATGTGCTTTATGTAGGCTAATACATGTTGTGATTGATTAATTAAATATGTATTGAATTGGTAATATAATTCAAGCTAAAAGGATGAATTCATTATTTGACTACTTTGATTGTGATTTAGTAAACAAAGCATCTCAAACCTGTTCTGGTAACGGCTTCATTTGCTCTGTATATATTGTTGATTGAAAAATCCTGATTATCTGTCTTGTCTGTCCATATTGTAATTTCCAGGATGATCAAGAGGACATCACATCCTTTGCACTCAGCTGTGATGATGAGGTAAAGCAAACACTTTAAATTCAAAGCGCCAGTCATCACTTCAGTCAGACTTCATTGCGTGAATTTGGATGTTTTCGCTGGAGGTTCTCCTCTCAGTCTGTAAGAAAGTATTCAGCATACATGTATGCCTCTGCTCTGCTTTCCACCTCAGATGCTGGTAACAGCTAGTAGAGCTCTGCTGCTGAAGCAGTGGGACTGGAGGCAAGCTCAGTGCACTCGCTCCTGGAGGGCCATTCACACTGTTCCTGTGGCCAGTATGACCTTTGACTCCACCTCTACACTCGTGGCCACAGGTCAGCAATTATTGACAATAAGTTGTGTCTTTTGTGTTCTGTGTTTCTGCCTGATCTCTGCTACATAGACATAGTAGTTTTCAGTGTTTGTCTTCTTGTTGTCTTGCAGGTGGCTGTGATGGCACTATAAAGCTTTGGGATGTGGTTAAGCAGTACTGCACCCACAACCTTAAAGGCTCATCTGGCGTTGTTCAGTAAGTTTAAATATCTCTCGTATACTAAATATGTATTTACAGAAGTTGTTCCTTCGTTCAAAAACTTGTGTACTCAAGGTTAGTTGTCAGTTTTTCTCCCTTTATCTTATTTTGAGATACATAAACATGTTTTTCTACAAGGAAATTAATCAATACATAAATCGTTAAATAATCAGAATTGCTTTAAAATATTTGTTTGTATGTGCCATAAATCTATATAAGTAACTCATGGGATTGAGCAATGTATTTTTACTTAAATCATTCCGGTTGGTCATTGCTGCTTTTGAACTACTTTGTGTATAAAACAGTCCTGTCTATTATTTAACTTTTCTTTGTCCAGCTTTGTGGACCTTGTTCCTAGCTATTATTTATTTATTTGTTAAGAGAGATGCAAAAAACACCATAAACTCCCTCATATGTGCACACACACATGGCCAATACAGCTGATTCTGATGTAAAATCAGATTTTCAGATATTCCAAGTTAGAAAAATACTGTTGTTGTTTCTTTATTAACGTATAGTAAACATGTTGTTAGGTGGAGTACCATAAAAGGTTTGAAAGTTTCAGCTTGTAGGTTTAATTACACTTATTGAGGATCAAATAAGAAAACTCAGTAGCATACTTGTGTGCATCTTTGCAGCCTGGTCCAGTTCCACCCAGACATCAGCAAGCTGCAGCTCTTCTCCTCCTCTCTGGACTGTGACATCCGGCTGTGGGACCTGCGCTCCAGTCAGTGTGTGTGTGTTCTGCAGAGCCACTACAGCGCCGTCACCTCCCTCAGCTTCAGTCCCGATGGTGACACCATGGTCAGGTACCGTAGACTCAGCCACCCAATGGACGGGCTGTTATTCACATTGTCTCAACTTTTGGGGGCATCTAACGGGGAGTGTTTTATTTTTTCTTCTTCTTCTGTAATTGTGTGGCGATCTTTATTTGTAGTTCTGGCAGAGACAAGATCTGTACAGTGTGGGACCTGAAGGCTCGAAAAGCCAAGAGAGCTGTGCCGGTCTACGAGGTAAGACAGCGTGTGGGAAAACTGGGAGATTTTCATGTCTTATTTGATTAAGAATTAATACATATCTTTGCACTCTTCATGTTGGAAAAATACTGCAGCTTCATTCTCTGTGTGTGTGGTCTTTCTCGTCAGGCCGTGGAGGGTGTGGTGCTGCTGCCTGAGAATGAGGACTTGTCTCAGATTGGAGTGACGAGCAAAGACTTGCATTTCATTACAGCGGGCAGCAAAGGTTGGCCTCTTGAGTTCTCCCGAACTTCTAACCTGTGTTGCTGTGCATCAATCCATATTTTGTGTGACCTCAATTCCTCAGAGCTTTTCTTTAAATGTCTCCGTCTCTCCCCTCCCTTCTCCACCTGTAGGTGTAATGCGAGTGTGGGAAGCCAGCACGGCGCGTTGTGTCTACGCCCAGACCCTCTCTGAGGAAGAGGAAGGGGAAGAGGAAGAGAAGGACGACGACCCCCGCAGCCTAACGTACCTCCTTTTCCTGCCTGCCTCCTCCAGACTGGCCACAGTCACAGCGGAGCACAACATTGTGCTCTACCAGCTACCTGGTCTCACCACACAGCAGCAGGTGTGTACGGAGGTGGAGGTTGATGACAACTCGATCATTAAACTGGAGACTCCGGCCATTCAGGGCTTCTTTTATTATGATTTATACATCATTAATGGACACCTTCTTCTGTTGCTCCCTCTGCCCACTCTCTCCTAGTTTGTGGGCTACAATGACGAAGTGCTGGACGTGAAGTTTTTGGGTAAAGGGGACAGCCACATCGTGGTGGCCACCAACAGCTCCCAGCTGAAGGTGTTTGAGCTGCTCACCAACAGCTGCCAGATCCTCTACGGACACACGGGTCAGTATCCAGCAGAGGGCAGCATGTGTATACAAGTACCGATGTGAAACGCAAAGCAGTGTGTTTATTTAATCACAAGAGGGCAGAAAGTTTCAAAAACAAGTAAAAATAATTTTTATTAATATTATAAAAATATTATCTGTTAGTCTTTTTCCACATTTCCACACCATTTCTCCGGTTAGAAACTGCAAGAACAATAAATGTAGGAAAAGCTGTTTTCCCTGTAGTTTCTAAAAGCTGCAATAGCTGCATGTCTTGGAGAAGCATGGATGACTGGGAATGAAAATCTTGCAACAATTGTATGTAATGTGTAATGTAATATTACCACCCTGGGTTAGTCTCGAAGAAAAAAACTTTGCTTTGTATTGAGGCTGAACTATATTGATATTATCAAATCAATATGAATAACCTTGTATGTGAATAGCTTTACATGGAATAGTAAATTCAACTCAAAACACATAAATAAGGAATATAGCACCATTTAAGCACACAGGCTCTATAAACCATAGCAGGTCTAGTGAAAATAAAAGCTGTCATAAGAGGAACTGAAATCCAAGAATTTGATGCAATCACGTTATCTCTGCTTCATGGTGTCAGAATGAGACTTACTGAGCAGGTTGTAGGGAAGATGATCGGCTCTGGCATTCACTGCTTTTTCTGTTTATTGTCCACAGATACTGTGCTGTCACTGGACGTGTTCAAAAAGGGCTTTCTCTTTGCCAGCTGTGCGAAGGTGAGCACCCACCTTCCAGCCCTCGAAACTAAGAAAAAGACGATTGTTTACAATGAACTCTGTGAAAGGAGCAGTGTGTAGGATGAAGGGGGATTTATTGGCAGATGTGTTATTTAATATTCATAACTATGTTTACATTAGTTTGTAATGACCTCAAACTACGAATTGTTGTCCACTATGTTACACCACCTGTAACATGTTTCTACAGTAGACCCCCCCAAAAAATACTGGCATCAGCCTTTTTTACTTCCTGAATGCACACCGTGACACACTTAAACCAACAATAACATTTATGTATTTACCTGGGACAGTGTACATTAATCAACCTTTCCGCTTCCACCTCATGCCACGGTTAGCGACTGAGCAGATTAGTTAGAAATTAGCAGCCCAATGTTTTTTGTTTGTAAAAGTAGTGCCAGTAGTATGATTTCTCATGATTATTAGTTTATGTTTAACGGTTAGGTAATCAGTGCGTGTCGTGTCTGTGTCTGTAGGACCGGTCAGTGCGTGTGTGGCAGATGGACAGCGACAGTGGGCAGGTGCACTGTGTGGCTCAGGGCTCCAACCACACCAACGCTGTGGGCTCCATCACCTGCTCCAGGTAACACTCCTGCAGACACGCTCGTGCTTCTTTGTCACATGTGCCGGCAGGAATTGGTCGTGAATTGAAGGACATTAATGAGTCTGTGTTAAGGCTGAACGATTTTGGAAAATAATCTAATTGCGATTTTTTCCCCCCAATATTGCGATTGCGATTTAATATGCGATTTAATTTATTTATCCTTTTCCCCAACAAAACATAATGAATGATTTAAATATGACCAACACAATAGTATATACATTTAGTGTGAAATGTTCTTTCCCATAGGCTGGGTCTATTTGTTAGAATTAAATTCAAACATGTATGACTTGAAATAAATGACATTTTTATTGAACTGCTCATTACAGAAACATCTGTGGCTTTGCCACTGTGCATTTAAATAATTTAAACAAAGGCATGCACTTTGTAAACACTGTGTGCAAAAGGTACAGTCTTAAGAAAAAAATAATTTTAAATTGTATGTATCTTACTGCTCCCAAGTCAGTAACATTTCACACAACTGAAACAAGGAATTTGCTTTGAAAATATTTTGTAAAATCAAAGTAAATAAAGTTATAAATAAAAAATGAGAAATGCACTTTAGACAAACTATTTTTTATAAACGATTTGAATATTATAATATAAAATAGATGAGCCTCACTTATCTCAAGTACACAACAATAACACACCACACAGACTAAAGTTCACTACGAGTATGGCACTGCCAGCCATACTTATCCAACAGTTCTGTTCTCAGTGGCTCACAGGTTTTTTGCTAAGAAAACCAGAATATTGACTTTTTCTGGCTTCAAGGATGAGCGAGTGCAAGTCACAATATTTCCTCCTGTGCTAAAAAGACGCTCTGAGGGAGCGCTTGTAGCAGGTACACAAAGATACTTGCGTGCCATGGTGCACAACTGTGGGTAGCTGATCTTGTGCACCCTCCACCAAGCCAATGGATCATCTTCTCCATCAATGGTAGGAGTCATCAGGTAATTGTTTATCTCTGCCTCTGCGACATCTTCAAGATTTACAGGCAAAGAAGGAGAGGCTGAACTGGTCTTGAAAAAACTGCCAAGAGACCTCTTCGCCTTTTCCCCCAAGGACTGTGCACTTTGAGGCATCTGAACAGTTTCAGTACGAGACCTCTTCTCCTATTAGATGAAAACAACAGCCATTAGTTTTCCAGTTAGATTTTACAGAAAATTTTTGTTTTTGTGAAATACATAATTATTTACCCAATGATATGTACGTTGTGCCAAGTCTACTATCTCTGTCTTCAGACGAGTCTTGATAGCAGGGATGTTGTCTGTACTGATGTACTGTATTTTGAACCTAGGGTCCAGGAAACAGGCAACATCCAAAAGCTCCTGGATGTTTGGGTCTCCATATTTGTTATTGAGGTATGCTAGGACTTTGGTTTTTATTGATTTAGTCAGGTCAGTGTCCTCAGCATCTTCAGCCAGGACTGATGTGGCAAAAAGGTGGAGAACTGGCTTGAGGTAGGAGATGCTTACATACTCCTCTCCAGAAAGAGCATCAGTAAACTCCAGTAGAGGATGCAGTGCCTTGTGAATCGACTCCAACACGTCAATATCCTGCCAGGTTGGGATAAGGGAGCGTGCATATCGATCTCCAGACAATACCTGAGAAATGGCTTTGGCCTGTTCAAGCACTCTGGCAATCATCATTTCTTTAGAACCCCATCTTGTTGGGCACTCCGTTATGAGGTTGTGCTCAGGGAGTTTGAGCTCTCTCTGTGCCTCCGTCAGGGCTGCTTTCTTCTTCCAACTGTGGGAAAAGTGCCCCACCAGCTTCCTGCACAGTGCTGTTGCCCTTGACACTCTGTCATCTTTGAGTGCATTTTCTAAAAGAAATAAAAAGTAGTGTATTACACACAATTTGAGTTTTGATACAAGGCTCTCACTATTACACACTCAAATTAGCTGTAATTCTGAAATACACACATCCACAACACATTCTCTCTCTCTCTCTCAATTCAAAGGGTCTTTATTTGCATGTCAATTCTCTCTCTCTCTCTCTCTCTCTCTCTCTCTCTCTAAAAACATGTAAAAAAACAAAAACAAGAAAAGAAAAAAAATGCAGGTGGGCATTCCACCACAGACATATGATATAAGCAAGTAAAATTAATTTACATATTAGAAAAGGAGTGGAAGTATGAATTTATTTAATCCCATCCGATTTATATAATATCATTTATATATATATTTGTATATTCAGCTTTACTAATCGACGCATCTCGCACTCGCGCACACACACACACACACACACACACACACACACACGATAACTTACCAATGGCAAGATGTAATCTGTGGCCAAAACATTGGAGCCTCGTCCATTCATTAAGCCGCGCAGCAAGCACTATATTCGACGCGTTGTCCGTCGTGATGCAGACGTGATTCTCCTCGTGGAGATCCCAGCTGACAAGCCCTTCTCTCAGGCCGGCTGCAATATTTTCCCCTGTGTGATCGTCTGGGAAGTAGGTAGTTTGTAGGCAGCGAGCTCGGAGGTTGAAATCTTCATCAATAAAATGGACTGTAAGACTCTGGTACGGCTCAGCTGTGCGGCTTGACCACATATCAGTAGTGCTAGCAAAAAACTCCACCGTTTTAAGTTCCGCGGCGACTTTCTCTTTGCACTTTTTGTACAGCTCCGGTATGGCAGTCTGACTGAAGTATGTGCGGGAGGGTATACTGTAACGTTTATCAAGCGTATGTATTAATGCCATGAACCCAGGCTTGGTCACCGTGCTGAGAGGCATCATATCTTTGGCTATGAACTCGGTTATTGTCCGAGTGATTTCTCCGTGCCGTTTTGAATTACGTTCATACGGAGTGACACTTTCGAACATTTCTGTCAGTGATCCCTGTCTTGAGGTATTTGGCTTGTCTCGCGCACTGGTGCTCGGCATTTTGGTCATACAACTGTCATGCATTGATTTGTGGTATTTTTTTAAGTGCTGAAACAGGTTTGTAGTGTTACCCCGTGAAGTAGCAATCGGAGCACGGCATGCTCTGCACAACACCTGACGCTGCTCAGCATCTTCTTTTTTAAAACCAAAATAGTTCCACACCACCGACGTGCTGTTCCTCTTCGATATTAAAGTATCAGCTGTGTCAGTTTCTGACTGTTCCGTCGAGCAAGAGGCCATTGCGCTGGACAGCATGAAAAGTCGCGTCACGTGACCACCTCAAATCGCGCACGTTGCGATTAGAAAATCGCGTTCAGTCAAATCGCGATATTATCGCGAATGCAATTAATCGTTCAGCCCTAGTCTGTGTGATGGTAATGATTCTCCCATTTTTGTGTCCAGGATGAAAGCCTCTTTCATAGTGTCTGGCAGTCAGGACTGTACCCTGAAGGTGTGGGATCTACCGGCAGACTTGTCTACGACGGGAGCGGACATGCACCAGCTGAGCCCCCGCACCACAGAGAAGGCTCATGACAAGGTACGAGCACAGAACTCCACAGGAAGGAGAAAAGAACAACATTTAAACATCATACTAAATATTATTCCAATGCATTTATCATTCATTAGATACCATCAGAATAAATTTTCTGGTCAAAGGCCCCTGACTATCTAAGATAAATGTAAGTTCTAGCACCTTCTTATCACTTCTGCATTGATTTATTAAAAAGGGGTCGACGTTTCGGTCTGGAGAAAGATCCTTGTGCCTGATGGGTCGACTCATTTTCATAAATGAATGCCGAGATGACAAGTGTGTGAAGAAATTCACATTTTTCTTAGGAACTGGATAGAAGTAAAAACAGCCACACTTTCAGTTGCCTGCAAATAAAAGTAGAAAAGTGCACTTAGTAGAGTGCAGGTCTCCAGATGTGTCAGCAATGGCCACGTTACATCAGACATGTCGCACACAACCGGC
Organism: Cottus gobio; assembly: GCA_023566465.1. NCBI lineage: Eukaryota > Metazoa > Chordata > Actinopteri > Perciformes > Cottidae > Cottus > Cottus gobio. Next base: position 8,651,573 of record CM042232.1, on the reverse strand, counting down.
ACACGGCTCTGTACAGCTAAACTGCTGTCCACTGCATAATGCGTCATGAGGACTAACGCATGATGAAACTGTCAGTCTGTTCGCCCTGTTAGCTGTTAGCTCTGTTAGTCAAACACACTGCAGTACTGCTGCTCAGTGTTACTCAGCCTCCCTCTTGCGGCCCCTACCAGCCAGTTAGGAGTCGTGAGGAGTCAGCGTTCAATGACCGTCAATAAAATAGGTTTTCAATAACGTGAATCACTGCAACCACAAGAAGTCCTTGAGCCTATTTACATTCACACAAAAAAAACATGCGTGATGGGTCCAGTAGTATGCAAGATTATCTAGGGACAAGCAGACGGACAGAGAGATACATGAAATACATGATGTCCTGGCAGCAATAATAATAATGATAATTAAAACTAAATCCTGAGATTTTAAACTAAGTTCACAAATAAGGTGTGTCAGGGTGTCTACACATTAAATAAATGCTATAATTGACAAACTGTCAACATTTCTGTAGTTGTTTTAGAACAGGAGCACACATTGATTAGATTGTCTGCTGAAATGCAAACGGGTGAGGATTTTATTTCCTGTTTCCAGCGTTATGAAAGCGCTGTAGAAAGAGTTTGGACACGTCCCGGCATTGTCATCAGTTCATTCTGTCGTCTGGTGCACTGACATACTCCTCCGCTAGGCTCCTTTTTCTTGGAATCAGTGGAGGAAAGTCGTCGTTATTCGCAGAATAAGATCCTCTCCGGTTAGGGCTGACTTATATTTAGTTGAATTTAGATGCATGACTAATGAGAGTGCACGGTCTTTCCTCACTGTGCAAATGTGTTCAGCAGCGACTGCTTCTAGAAGCTGTTATTTTTTATTTTAGTTATAGTTTTAGTCTGTAGCTTCATGCCTTCTTCCTGCTGCACGGCCTACAACATACTTCCCTTATCGGAAACCTTGGATTCAAATGTACACATGGTTACAATCCAGTGAGGACTTTTTCCTTGTCTTAAATTACAGTAAACTGAATAATATTGAGCTCTGGTGAATTTATTTCTCTTTCTTTATGTTTTATTAACCAAACAATAAATGCATGGATCAAGAAAATAAGCATTTAAGTCCTGAGTAGAATTCTGCTTAAACAATAATACTAATCTAATGATATACAATATAATGGTATATCCCGGTGTATATAGTATATCATTGAGTACTTATTTTTAATACTTAAAGTACATTTTCTTGATAATACTTCAATGCTTTAGTACTCAAACTTACAATGAAGTAATTTCACTGTGGTATGTGTACTTTTACTGAACACCAGTATAAAAACTGTGTCTGTATTAAATACAGTTTGACCATTATAGAATTATTATTTATTTTTTGTAATGACATTTGATGAATGAGGTTACTGCAGAAAACCTACTGTAACTCGGTTACTTATATGTAGGTAAAAACAGTTATATATTATATAAATTGTCAAATCGAATACTGCATCAATAAATAACTTCACAATTGCACCATTTTCTGATTTCTAATAGTGCTTCGGGTAGATCTTGTACTTTTCTAAATGCCAGCGTACATGCATATATTATTAAGATTATTAAGTTTAGTCCTTACTCAAAAAGATATATAACTTTAATGAGAATTCTTTCTGTCTCTCTCACACACACACACACACACACACACACACACACAGGGGATTCAGTCTTCAGCTATCTCTTTGTTCACTGTTCCATGCACGGTGACTCATAACTTGACTTGAGGAAGTGCAGAAAAATGTGCGTACCAGTGGAACTGATTAGTTGCCGGAATGTCACGTTTTAACGCGCTGATGACTTCCTGCTACATCAAGATGTAAGCCTCAACAATCTGTCCATCAGCAGCACTCTTGCCTTTTGCTGTCATGTAACACATCCAGGCAGTGTTGTGAAAGGAAAGATTTGTGAGAAATGTCTGTTTGTTTTATGCCCTCACAGTGTTGGAAAGAAAAAGATCTCTTTTTTCCACCTTGTTTCTGAGCAATCATTCTTTTTGAATAGATTTGCACATAGAAGATTTTGCCTTTAGCCCAACCTGATATTGTCTTTGTTGGCTAAACCAAAGGAGATTTCTGGTAGAACGCCCTAAAGGAAAACTCCTCTCATGTCCAACAAAAGACTTCCCTCAAACTTGCATTTACTAAAATGTCATAAACTTGAAAACGTTTTTCCCCATCGCCTGCCCTTGCTTTCTCCAGGATGTAAACAGCGTGGCGGTGTCTCCCAATGACAAGCTGCTGGCTTCGGGGTCCCAGGACCGCACGGCCAAGCTGTGGTCGCTGGCGGGCGAGGGCAACGTGGGCATGCTGGGCGTGTTCAGGGGCCACCGGCGCGGCGTCTGGGCCGTCTGCTTCTCTCCTGTCGACCAAGTGCTGGCCACGACCTCCGCAGACGGCGCCAGCAAACTGTGGAGCCTGCAAGACTTCAGCTGCCTCAAGGTAGGGCACGAGAAGTGTGCACGTGTCACAGAGTACCAGTTACATACTGTACGTATGTACTGTACATACGTACATACCGTCCAATGTACCGTATATACAGGTTTGTGTTGTAATTTCCCTTCCTTGTCATTGTCCTTTTTTATGCAAATACATGTAAACAGGTGATTTCCTTTTTGTTTGTTAGAGTTATAAATTAGTTGTTTTTTTCTTCCCATAGCTGACTGTAATTGTGATATTTGTATGGCTGTAAAGTAAAAAATATTTTTGTTTTACTCTGACTTTATTTTAGACATTTGAGGGTCACGATGCATCGGTTTTGAAGGTCGTCTTTGTGAGCCGAGGCACTCAGCTGCTCACCAGGTAACCTTCATGCAAAGCGTTTCTCCATTAAACATTTTTTTCCTTCATTGCAATAACAAGTTTGTTTTGGAAACACTTTGCCGTGTCAATTCATTTGAACAAAGCCTCACTTTGTGCTGTGCATCAGGAAAAGTCAGCTTTGTGTGCTTATCATGTTCAATCTGATTGTCACCATCCATTTCTATGACTTCCTGAACACAAACTAGACTTCCTGACCAAAAACTAGCTTTGGGCTCAAGTGGACTATTCATACTAATAGTTTTTGTATTCGACTGCAGATGGCAAACCTTTCGAAAATTACATTAAATAGGAAAACACAACACGTAAACTGTAGGTGTGTCCCACTCACATTATTATTATTATTGAATAATCTTCATAGTAAACTGTTATTGCAATTAGTATACAAGAAACCAACACCCTCATTAGATTTAGCATGGAGTATACATTGGGTACACCGCTTTGTGTTTTATCTGCATTACCGTGGATCCCCCTCACACAGCTGTAACTCAACTCTGTCCTCAGTGGCTCGGATGGTTTAGTGAAGCTGTGGACCATAAAGACCAACGAGTGTGTGAAGACGCTGGACGCCCACCAGGACAAAGTGTGGGGTCTCCACGCCAGCCGCAAAGATGACAAGATGGTGACTGGTTCAGCCGACTCCAACATCACCGTGTGGGTGGTAAGTGTGATGCGATTGACAGCCACCTGAACGCGGACGTAGAGAGAATGAAGCTGCATCGATTAGCAGTCCAAAAATAATAATACTGATAAATCACTAAATAAAAGCAGGACAAAACAATGAACTTTAATCACTTGACAAATGAAAGGAGGTGACATCAGCTTTATATTTTGGTCTCACCTTCTGAGGCAACCTTTAGTTAAATATTCTGTCCACATCTTAGCTAGGTTTTTTTATTTTCTTAGCTGGCCTTTAACTCTTAATTGTGATTGTTCTCGGGGAGGGAACATGGAGGAGTTTCCGCTGCAGGAATCAATGTGTGACCACAAAAATGTTGTCTTTTGTTTACTAGGATGTGACTGAGGTGGAGCTGGCGGAGGAGCAGGCCAAGCAGGAGGACCAGATACTTAAGTAAGCTACAAACAATATGCGGATCAAATGAGACAGTATCGCCTTATGTCTCTCAGCCCGACATCCTCTGATCACTCAAACTGAAGTGGTGCACAAACAAAGTCTGCTCATCTTTTCACACATCCTGGAGGAACCAGTCATCCTCAGACCTGGCTTCGGTCCCCATTGTTGTGACATCATGTCACCTGATACTTAAACAGACTGTGTTAGGTTGACGTGACCCTCACGGGGTCGCAGGTCAGGCCTGGCTTTGTGTGTTCTGAAAAGAAGGAGGGATCTTCAGGTCTTTATTCAATTTCAATTCAATTTATTTTGTCTAGCCACAAATTACAAATTGGCCTCCGAGGGCTTTACAATCTGGACACATACTATGACATCCTCTGTCCGGGGACCTCACCTCAGGGGGAAAATATTTTTTTAATGAATGTATATGTTGACTCACAGATGCACTCAGGCACAACTGTTCACGTTGACACCATCACAAATCAATGATTATCAGGCAGGATTTCTAGAGAGTAAAAGATGTTGGAACGCTTTGTTATTTTAATGAAAGAAGTCGATTTCGTCAGGACATTTTTATGTGAAAAGTAGACGTTTTATGACGTTCAGTGTATTCCATGTTAAAGTTGAACCCTCACAAAGGGCTTAAACCTACAGGTAATGTGATCTAATCTGTCAAACCTTTTAAATGTTAGTATACACATTCTTGTCATAGTCGAGGATCTACATTTTTGTTATGTTTCATTTCCAGGGACATTTACCTTTGAGCTAATTTGCCGTGAACATTGAGGAACAAATATTTTAGCATGTGCCCGTTTATAAACGTGTGTGTGTGTGTGTGTGTGTGTGTGTGTGTGTGTGTGTGTGTGTGTGTGTGTGTGTGTGTGTGTGTGTGTGTGTGTGTGTGTGTGTGTGTGTGTGTGTGTGTGTGTGTGTGTGTGTGTGTGTGTGTGTGTGTGTGTGTGTGTGTGTGTGTGTGTGTGTGTGTGTGTGTGTGTGTGTGTGTGTGTGTGTGTGTGTGTGTGCGCGCTTCTTTTGTCTGAAGGCAACAGGAATTGTCTAACCTGCTCCATGAGAAGAAGTACCTGAAGGCCCTGGGTCTCGCCATCTCACTGGACCAGCCCCGCACTGTGCTCACTGTGATCAAAGGTACTTTGTGCTCCAACTCTTTTTGGGCAATTATGGTGACACTTCAGTACTGACAGGAAAGAGCGATGCTTTAAACCTCGCGGCTACCAGGATGTCTCGTGTACATGTGGTTTACATTTATTCTGTAGCTTTTACAGCTCCTCTGTACTCGCTGCGTCTCTGTCTTTCATCAAAGTCGTCGATCAGTCATCGCTCATCGTGGGCGGCTCATTGTTCACCACTCCCTGGCCAACTCCCTCGCAACTGCCCAGCAAGCTGTGAACAGCCGTTTGTGTGGCGTGACAGCCGGTCTGTCTCTTCTGGGTTTTTTTCACCTGCATTCCCCTGGGTCCTAAGTCCCTCCAGGTTCAGCTTCTTTGCAATACATCGTTTTCTGAACTACGGACTTTTCAAACCCTCCAGCCAGCAGACACAGCTCCTCTCTGGGCAACACGTTGTGTTGGTGCGTCTCTGCTCTCTCTTGTTCCTCCTGCATCGCTCTTATCCGTTGTTTAATGTAGTGACGGAGTTTCTTCTTTCTGTGATAGTGTGCGGGCTGTACCCAGCATGCAGTTCGGCGGAGTAAATTAAACAAATGTACAATTATTAGTGTTAGAAATTGTTTATGTGTCACAAACTGTTGTTTTGTGGTGTTGTGCCCTGTTAAAGCACGTTAGTTGCCGGTTATTAATTGTTGTTATAAAATTAAAACCATGACTCAATGCACGTAACACACGTAGCTCCGACCGCTTCGCCAGTGACTACGGCTGGGCACCGGTGTGCCGGTATGTGAAAAAGTCATACCGTACGTAAATTTGACACCGGTGTACCGGTTGAAACGGTATACCGCCCAGCCCTACCATGATCCTTACATCCTTACAGAGCCGGCCGCCCTGGCAAAGATTACGCCTGCACAGTTGGATTCCACAATGTGTACATGCTCTTTTGTCTCGTCCCATGTCACAGGCCTGTTTTTCCAAAGAGAAAAATGCAGTGACATTTTGTTAAACTGAAGCTTAATAGTCATCATGTCGCTCAACACAATGGTAGGGGACACAAGTCAACCATGCTCCTGTATTCATTGTTATAGTTTGTGTTGTGAAACCTTAGAACTTCTTTTTTGTACATTTTCAATAGATTTGACACTTTGCCATTGGAAAGTGAAATGCAGCTTAAATCGTATTATAGTAACTTTTTACCATCAGTCCAGAATCTTCTCTTTTATTTAATAATCTTTACTTTTAATGAGAGGTACAAGCAATAACAACAGACGTCACGCCAGAAGTGTAGAACATCAATCATGTGCAGTCCTTCAGAGGGCGGATCAGTAACATGTCATTTAGTAGATAGACAAACACATTCTTAGTTCTCTATGATACTCCAAAGTGGCATCGCCTCATATTCTTTCGTTATGAAAGAATATGAGCAGCCAATCTCAGCTGTGTACATGTGGTTTTCCTAAAAGTGCTTATGTCACAGTTTCCATCCACCAGTGTTCAGTTTATATTATATATAATAAATACATGTGAGATGTTCATCTTTTTGAAATGAAGATGTTTCAGTAGCACAGGATGAGACGGGGCCATTGCTAATCCAAAGGCTCTTAGATGCTTTATGTTTTCAGTGAAATAACACCATATGACACATATTCATTAATTCTACATGGACAAGATTCATAATGTGACACAATACATATGTGGACATTAAAAATGTTGAACAAATATGCCCCAACTGCCTGATGTCTCTGACGTGTTGCTCTCTTTTGCTTCTAGCGATCCGTCAGGTGGAGAATAACCACGAGCTGTTGGAGAAGACAGTCCTGAAACTACGAGTTGATCAGAAAGGTAACGGGTGAATGATGTCCGTCAACCTTTCTAATGATGGAATACATAAACGACAAAGGGAAAGAAAAGTGAAGAAGTTGAAATAGAGTAAAACTAATGAAGTCTGTCTCTTTTCCCTTCTTCCTTCCCTTTGCTCCATCCCTCTCAGAGTCGCTCCTGCGCTACTGTGCTGTGTGGAACACCAACGCCAGAAACTGTCAGGATGCGCAGGCCGTCCTGCAGGTGCTCCTCACACACCTGCCGCCCGAGGAGCTGCTGCAGTACCAGGGCGTCCGAGCCCACCTCGAGGGACTCATCCCATACACAGGTCAGCTGTGTGTGTGTGTGTGTTTACACGGTTCCTCTCCAGACATCATGAGGCTAACCTAAATAACTGTCCCTGCCAAGGGGATGTCAGATAATATGTAAAATACCATATGATTAATGGATACTTAAGTGAGACATAATAAGAACGACTGCGTCGTCTTATTTGCAAAAGCAATAACTAGTTCCGAAGAAACCACAAACCTGTTTGAAGGCTGGGGCTGAAGGCTCCTGTCACATTGAGGCATGCACTCTCCCACAGAGAAAACACATATGTTGCCAGAGGCTTTTTTTTTCCCCCTCCTTAATTAGTTAGGTGTGTCACAGAGACAAAGAAGGGTTGGTAAGATGTGAAAGCGATGGTGCATGCCCATGACCCATGAATTTAAAATTAATTTTGAGCGAGGCAAGAATCTGTCAGCACTGTTTTGATTGAAGAACAATCAAGAGTGACTTCTTTGCTTTACTTTCTGTTTCATAACCACCATACGCAAGATGCACTGAGTATAGTGTAGTTTATAAGCAACGTGCATGTAAACATGACAGTATTGTATGGGAGCTCTGGTTCCTGATTGACGTGTGAGCTGAAATGAACGGCTGTTTACTCGCTCCCCCACAGAGAGACACATGCAGAGGATTGGCAATCTGCTGCAGGCGTCCATGTTCTTGAACTACATGTGGCAGAAGATGAGAGTGGCCGGAGCACCATCCAGGTGAGGTTCAGGGCGAAAGCTGCGCTGATGCGACCGTGTTGGTACCAGCGAGACAATAAGACACAAAGCAGGAAGTTCAGTTGGAGTAACAGATGAGTTAATCCAAAGGCCTTTCAGACGCTCGAACACTTATACAATGAGACGTTGCACTAGAAATTGAGCCTATTATTATAATTCTTTTGCTGGATCGCTGTGCTTTGACACCCTCTGTGCATTTAGAGCCTCAGACTCGTTATTCAACCTCCTCAGCTTTCTCCACTGAGTACAATCAGTGTTAAGTTCAACTAAACTCTGCTCAGTAACTAAATAGTGTCGCCATGTGTGTCAAAGGGGACATGTATGTGGTTGAGCTGGTCAAGGCCTCCAGCAAACAAAGTTTGTTGTCTTGTTTCTGTCTCGCATGAATACCTACATGGGGAAGGGTGGCAGAGCAGCATTCTCTTTATCGAGTATGTCCAACTTGAGTTCAGTGAAAGGTGTAACTGGTTTCGAGATAATTAGTGTAAATGATATATGTAAAGGTTATGAATGCATTCATGCAGTTTATAACTCTAATTCTCATTGGATTATCCTGTCTAGCATGGACCAAGATGAAGAAATGGATACCACTCCTCTTGCACAGCCTTTCTTTATGATTGAAAAGGAGAAGGGAATGGAAAGTGGCGATGAGGAGAAACGAGATGGTGATGAAAGTGATGGCGGACAAGGTGACGATCCAAATTGCCCAGCCGAAGAGGAAGAGGAGGAGGAGGAGGAGGACGATGAAGTCAGTGCCTCAAAGAAAGCCTCCGCCAACGACGGGCTAGTAGAAAACGGAGGGAGCGCCAAAACAAATGGTAACCACCACTCTGAAAGTGAGGAGAGCTCAGATGAGGAAGACCTGGAAGAAGATCAAACGGTAAAAGTGATGAAAGGTCTCCCGGTTTCCTCCAGTCTACAAGGCCAGGCTTTCGCCAGCTGATGGGGATCTCCAAGCTATTAACGGATGGCTCACTCCCTGAAAGGTTGTCCTAGCTCAGACCATTAAGTGGAGCGGAGTGTGGCAGAGACGGGGTGGAGTGACGACGAGGAATCGCATAATAGGCCTCTTTGTGCATTCCCCGTCTCCGCAGCTCGTAAACATTTTCAAGTTGTTTTTTGGCCGGTAATTTAATTTTGGGTGTCAGTTTTGAGTTTAAGCAGAATGAAAAAAAATTAAAAAAAACTTAACCAAACTGATTTCCTCAAACAAAGTGGACATTTGAGAGGGAAACAGGAGTGACTGCAGAAAGACTGCGCTGCATGAACATTCAGGTTCTCTTCCCCCACCACAAATACCAGCAGCACCCTTTGTCTCCTGCCACGTTGAGACCGGTTCAACCACAACACAGGTGGTTTTGTTTTACAGCCACATGTTTTTTTTTTATATTGACTATAATGACTACAAATGTCTACAAATAACAAATGTTTAATAAATAAATAAAATCTGTTCTTTGTGATTTAACGAGCGTTTAATTTAATACAATGCACCATTTAGGCTTTCTTGGGAGCACAGCTCAGTAAAGCTTGGGTGGGTCACGCCCAGAAGCCAATCAATCAAACAAAGAAAGGTATGCGTTGGAATGAACATATTATCCAAATCTTTTCTTAGACACCAATGTAGGTGTGTGATGGGAGTCCCATTTCAACCCTCCAAATGTAGTTTGATTCCAATTAGCAAAAATTGCTTTTGATGTGTTTTCATGCTGTCCAGACTTTCTAAAGGTCAATCTAAAAACGTTTTTGAGCTGGCAGTCTGAACAAGTTTGGATAATGTATAAAAATTACTACAAGACAAACTGACAATGTTCTGCTCTTAACTGAGCATTAGTGTAGAGGTGAATCCATCCACAAAATGAATCTATTTTGAAAATTAAATAAAATTCCCCAACTTCTAACTTGTGATGCCACTGAAAACAACGAAACAATTAAAATCAAGACATTTGAAGATGAAATCAAGTTAGAAAAAAAGGTTTTATTGGTGCCAAGCTCTTCAGTATCAGAATGTACACGGTCAGACTCAGGAGTGTATATTCAGGGGTATTTACACACATCCCACTTGTCAAGGTGAGTTTGCTTTTCACAGGCTTTAGCAGGAAATAGAACAACCTGCATACTCTGGTATTTTAAACAAACATTTACTTTTGCTGCCCTCGCAAAGACAGTCCAAATGCATATAAGGCACAACACAAGGTTTCCAGTATGGAAAATAAAAGGTGAGTTATTAGCGTTTACTGATTAATCTTGTTTATATGTTAGTAGACTACTCTGCTACTAGTTACTAGTTGCATTTCTTTGTTTAATTCCCTAATGCAATAGTGATTAGCAGAACTACATCCTACAGCCACAGCATAAAGTCCCTTAATAATACAGATAAAACCACCCATCAGCGACTGATGATCTCTGTTTGAGTGGGGGACGTGTTGCTTTTGCTTGCGTTCTTGCGGGTGACGGTGGTGCACCGGGTGAGGATCTCCTGAGCCTGAGGTCTGGGGGGCACCTTCGGCGCCGTGGGGCCCTTGTAGAGGTCGGAGACGCTGGGCATCAACCCCCCCTGTGAGATGCTCGTCGGGCTCAGGTGGTTGCTCTGCGTGGGAGGAGGCGTACGGCTGAGACGCAGCTGGTCCTCGTTGTAGCTTTTGCTCAGGTTGAAGGACGAGGAGCTCGCCCAGGAAGAATTGAGGTCATCTCTGAAGTCGCTGTCGCTCGAAAAGCTTCCGTCGCTATCGGGTCTCGGGCTCATGCCACGCTGCTCCTTTTCTCCGTCCATCTCCACCATGATCGTGGGTGGAGGGTCGGACTTTGGAGTCGTGGGTGAGATGGCAGCCTTGGCAGTGGGGGCAATGGTGTCAGCTGAAGGCCGAAAGTGAGGTAGTTCAGACTGGAGGTTGAGAGAGTGAGATCTGTGCTGCCTGCTCGGTGGGAGCAGGTTGGGGGAGGAAGACCTGTTGGGAAGCAGCAGCAGCAGGTTTCCGTGCGAGAGGCTGAGCTGGTTGGACTGCAGTTCCAGGGTCGGGGAAGGGATCTGGTTCGGGGAGGAGAGCCGGCGACCCTGATGGTTGCCTGCCATGCGGATATGATGGAAGTTGTACGGCTGCAGGTACATGGCGGGGATGTAGCCCGCTTTACCGTTGTACCTGTTAAAAGACGAGAAGGCGGGGTTCAAGTCTGCAGGAATTTAAAGCTTTGAGAATGTCTAGCCTTAATGCCGCTGGAATGATGTTTCCACGGTTCAGCCAAAGAGTTAAATACCTGATGAGCCACCAGCCGTTGGCGGACCTCTGCAGGAGCTCCACCACTGAACCGATGGCCACGGTTATCTCGTCAGCTTTGGTGGCCGTGTAGCTCTTGACTGCAGTGAACGGCGCTCCTGAGAGGGAAAGGCGGGACTTTAATACTTAACATCGTAGCATCGTTACTAACACTAAGGTATTGGAATCGGGCGCGCACTGTTTATGCAAATAAGCAGAGCGTTAATACAATAATTCATGTACAACTGAAACCGCATCTGTGCACATACCCCGTGCAGGGCTCCCATCTGTGTCATCATCGTCCTCGTCGTCATCATCATCGTCAAGCTTCTCCAGGTAGGGGGCCGGGAACCAGGCCATCTTCTTGTCTTCGTTCTCCACAAGCCACCACCCTGAAGCAACACAACCACATGTTACACACCATGCATCAGCGCCATTGGGTCCACGAGGTCAAACCAGTGACGGGACACTGGGAGCGCCGACGCTCGCTCACCTGCTTGGTCTTTGATGAGCACGTCTACTTTTTCGTCCAACGCCACTTTGAAAGGTTTGTTCTTGGTGTCCTTGGTCTCGTATGGGGCCACGCATCTGTACGTCTCCGTGACGAACGGCTGGGTCACGTTTCCACCTTTGACCTGTCTTGTGTCGCCGCTGACTTCATCGTCTGATGGCAAGATCATGACGCTGAGGAGGACAGTGGCGGATTAGTTTGGAGATAGATTTCTCTTCAGCTCATGCACAAGTCTAATCCCAACGTCGGCACTAATTATGTTTGCTCAGTAGGAAAAGACGTATCTACCAGGTTGTGCTTTAAAGGATACTTCAGAAGTTAACATTATCCAGGCCCACATGCTTGCAGAGAAACTCACATTGTCTATTTTTTAAATCCTTTTACATGTTTATAATAAAAAGGTACAGTAATCTTGCACTATACACTTTTTTATTTTTTTTACCAGTTTTAAGGAAAACCAGGATGAAGAAGATACATTTAAGAATAATTGTTTCCTTATTTTCATACATGTTTTATAGAATCTGCTATAATGGATAATGTAGTCCTTAGTGTTTGCTCTGGGCTCAATGGCCCCCAAAAGACTCAAGTGCATTCCCACACAAAATGAATGTATTCTAATTGACTATGAATATGTTCAGCCTACCAGTTCTTGGCAAACTCCGGCTGCAGGTCCTCTTCTTTGGGGTGGAAGAACTGGATGAGGTCTGCAGACTGGCAGACCTGCGGGTCGCAGCTCAGAAGGTCATTGCAATATTTCTGCAAGAACTTGAGGCGCTGCAGGGACTTGGCTGGACCTTTGTTCTGCGTGCCAGCGGTCACCCTTTTGTCTAAAAGCACACGGGACGCTTCAGAAGTCAGAATCCAAACAGCCTGTAAATGCACTTTGTAACTCATAAGCTGCAGCTGTAATTTACAAACACATACCTCGAAACTTGGGAAGGACTCTGTCCGATTTTTTCATTTTGTTTGCCGTTGGGAATGCTTTCTTCAGTTGTTTCTGTCAGAAGGAAATTGGTAACAAAACTGTTATTATTAACCAACAACCACACATGCACGCGCGCAACACACAGAGGAGCTGGCACTAATTTACACTTACATGCACGTTCTTGAAATCCGGATAAGTCCTGAAAACTACAATCTCGTTCTGGTCCGACCAGAGCACGGAGGTCATATACATCTGGAAAAAAAGAAAAATGCAAAATGAATCACACTGAGAAGCGCAGGTTTTGAATGTGGCACCTCTTAAAAATCTGGGGAAAAAAGAAGAAACATATCTCCATGTGTTCTTACTTTGCGCTTCTCCTTGTGCAGCACTCCGATTAAACTGACGCTGAAGGGATACCGCTGCGCCTGCATGGTGAGCGACGGAGACGGAGTGTGTTGATGCAGCAGGAATGCTCTCAGCCTCGCTCTGGTTTGGTGAAGCAGAGATGCTCTGCAGGTGTGTTTATACCTGCTCCTCCACCGGCGCAGGTGTTGCGTCAGACACGTAGACAATACGTCATCATCACTGGGACAGTCCCAAAAGCAACACCCACCCACACACACAACAGGTTCAGGGCGAAAGCTGCGCTGATGCGACCGTGTTGGTACCAGCGAGACAATAAGACACAAAGCAGGAAGTTCAGTTGGAGTAACAGATGAGTTAATCCAAAGGCCTTTCAGACGCTCGAACACTTATACAATGAGACGTTGCACTAGAAATTGAGCCTATTATTATAATTCTTTTGCTGGATCGCTGTGCTTTGACACCCTCTGTGCATTTAGAGCCTCAGACTCGTTATTCAACCTCCTCAGCTTTCTCCACTGAGTACAATCAGTGTTAAGTTCAACTAAACTCTGCTCAGTAACTAAATAGTGTCGCCATGTGTGTCAAAGGGGACATGTATGTGGTTGAGATGGTCAAGGCCTCCAGCAAACAAAGTTTGTTGTCTTGTTTCTGTCTCGCATGAATACCTACATGGGGAAGGGTGGCAGAGCAGCATTCTCTTTATCGAGTATGTCCAACTTGAGTTCAGTGAAAGGTGTAACTGGTTTCGAGATAATTAGTGTAAATGATATATGTAAAGGTTATGAATGCATTCATGCAGTTTATAACTCTAATTCTCATTGGATTATCCTGTCTAGCATGGACCAAGATGAAGAAATGGATACCACTCCTCTTGCACAGCCTTTCTTTATGATTGAAAAGGAGAAGGGAATGGAAAGTGGCGATGAGGAGAAACGAGATGGTGATGAAAGTGATGGCGGACAAGGTGACGATCCAAATTGCCCAGCCGAAGAGGAAGAGGAGGAGGAGGAGGAGGACGATGAAGTCAGTGCCTCAAAGAAAGCCTCCGCCAACGACGGGCTAGTAGAAAACGGAGGGAGCGCCAAAACAAATGGTAACCACCACTCTGAAAGTGAGGAGAGCTCAGATGAGGAAGACCTGGAAGAAGATCAAACGGTAAAAGTGATGAAAGGTCTCCCGGTTTCCTCCAGTCTACAAGGCCAGGCTTTCGCCAGCTGATGGGGATCTCCAAGCTATTAACGGATGGCTCACTCCCTGAAAGGTTGTCCTAGCTCAGACCATTAAGTGGAGCGGAGTGTGGCAGAGACGGGGTGGAGTGACGACGAGGAATCGCATAATAGGCCTCTTTGTGCATTCCCCGTCTCCGCAGCTCGTAAACATTTTCAAGTTGTTTTTTGGCCGGTAATTTAATTTTGGGTGTCAGTTTTGAGTTTAAGCAGAATGAAAAAAAATGAAAAAAAACTTAACCAAACTGATTTCCTCAAACAAAGTGGACATTTGAGAGGGAAACAGGAGTGACTGCAGAAAGACTGCGCTGCATGAACATTCAGGTTCTCTTCCCCCACCACAAATACCAGCAGCACCCTTTGTCTCCTGCCACGTTGAGACCGGTTCAACCACAACACAGGTGGTTTTGTTTTACAGCCACATGTTTTTTTTTTATATTGACTATAATGACTACAAATGTCTACAAATAACAAATGTTTAATAAATAAATAAAATCTGTTCTTTGTGATTTAACGAGCGTTTAATTTAATACAATGCACCATTTAGGCTTTCTTGGGAGCACAGCTCAGTAAAGCTTGGGTGGGTCACGCCCAGAAGCCAATCAATCAAACAAAGAAAGGTATGCGTTGGAATGAACATATTATCCAAATCTTTTCTTAGACACCAATGTAGGTGTGTGATGGGAGTCCCATTTCAACCCTCCAAATGTAGTTTGATTCCAATTAGCAAAAATTGCTTTTGATGTGTTTTCATGCTGTCCAGACTTTCTAAAGGTCAATCTAAAAACGTTTTTGAGCTGGCAGTCTGAACAAGTTTGGATAATGTATAAAAATTACTACAAGACAAACTGACAATGTTCTGCTCTTAACTGAGCATTAGTGTAGAGGTGAATCCATCCACAAAATGAATCTATTTTGAAAATTAAATAAAATTCCCCAACTTCTAACTTGTGATGCCACTGAAAACAACGAAACAATTAAAATCAAGACATTTGAAGATGAAATCAAGTTAGAAAAAAAGGTTTTATTGGTGCCAAGCTCTTCAGTATCAGAATGTACACGGTCAGACTCAGGAGTGTATATTCAGGGGTATTTACACACATCCCACTTGTCAAGGTGAGTTTGCTTTTCACAGGCTTTAGCAGGAAATAGAACAACCTGCATACTCTGGTATTTTAAACAAACATTTACTTTTGCTGCCCTCGCAAAGACAGTCCAAATGCATATAAGGCACAACACAAGGTTTCCAGTATGGAAAATAAAAGGTGAGTTATTAGCGTTTACTGATTAATCTTGTTTATATGTTAGTAGACTACTCTGCTACTAGTTACTAGTTGCATTTCTTTGTTTAATTCCCTAATGCAATAGTGATTAGCAGAACTACATCCTACAGCCACAGCATAAAGTCCCTTAATAATACAGATAAAACCACCCATCAGCGACTGATGATCTCTGTTTGAGTGGGGGACGTGTTGCTTTTGCTTGCGTTCTTGCGGGTGACGGTGGTGCACCGGGTGAGGATCTCCTGAGCCTGAGGTCTGGGGGGCACCTTCGGCGCCGTGGGGCCCTTGTAGAGGTCGGAGACGCTGGGCATCAACCCCCCCTGTGAGATGCTCGTCGGGCTCAGGTGGTTGCTCTGCGTGGGAGGAGGCGTACGGCTGAGACGCAGCTGGTCCTCGTTGTAGCTTTTGCTCAGGTTGAAGGACGAGGAGCTCGCCCAGGAAGAATTGAGGTCATCTCTGAAGTCGCTGTCGCTCGAAAAGCTTCCGTCGCTATCGGGTCTCGGGCTCATGCCACGCTGCTCCTTTTCTCCGTCCATCTCCACCATGATCGTGGGTGGAGGGTCGGACTTTGGAGTCGTGGGTGAGATGGCAGCCTTGGCAGTGGGGGCAATGGTGTCAGCTGAAGGCCGAAAGTGAGGTAGTTCAGACTGGAGGTTGAGAGAGTGAGATCTGTGCTGCCTGCTCGGTGGGAGCAGGTTGGGGGAGGAAGACCTGTTGGGAAGCAGCAGCAGCAGGTTTCCGTGCGAGAGGCTGAGCTGGTTGGACTGCAGTTCCAGGGTCGGGGAAGGGATCTGGTTCGGGGAGGAGAGCCGGCGACCCTGATGGTTGCCTGCCATGCGGATATGATGGAAGTTGTACGGCTGCAGGTACATGGCGGGGATGTAGCCCGCTTTACCGTTGTACCTGTTAAAAGACGAGAAGGCGGGGTTCAAGTCTGCAGGAATTTAAAGCTTTGAGAATGTCTAGCCTTAATGCCGCTGGAATGATGTTTCCACAGTTCAGCCAAAGAGTTAAATACCTGATGAGCCACCAGCCGTTGGCGGACCTCTGCAGGAGCTCCACCACTGAACCGATGGCCACGGTTATCTCGTCAGCTTTGGTGGCCGTGTAGCTCTTGACTGCAGTGAACGGCGCTCCTGAGAGGGAAAGGCGGGACTTTAATACTTAACATCGTAGCATCGTTACTAACACTAAGGTATTGGAATCGGGCGCGCACTGTTTATGCAAATAAGCAGAGCGTTAATACAATAATTCATGTACAACTGAAACCGCATCTGTGCACATACCCCGTGCAGGGCTCCCATCTGTGTCATCATCGTCCTCGTCGTCATCATCATCGTCAAGCTTCTCCAGGTAGGGGGCCGGGAACCAGGCCATCTTCTTGTCTTCGTTCTCCACAAGCCACCACCCTGAAGCAACACAACCACATGTTACACACCATGCATCAGCGCCATTGGGTCCACGAGGTCAAACCAGTGACGGGACACTGGGAGCGCCGACGCTCGCTCACCTGCTTGGTCTTTGATGAGCACGTCTACTTTTTCGTCCAACGCCACTTTGAAAGGTTTGTTCTTGGTGTCCTTGGTCTCGTATGGGGCCACGCATCTGTACGTCTCCGTGACGAACGGCTGGGTCACGTTTCCACCTTTGACCTGTCTTGTGTCGCCGCTGACTTCATCGTCTGATGGCAAGATCATGACGCTGAGGAGGACAGTGGCGGGTTAGTTTGGAGATAGATTTCTCTTCAGCTCATGCACAAGTCTAATCCCAACGTCGGCACTAATTATGTTTGCTCAGTAGGAAAAGACGTATCTACCAGGTTGTGCTTTAAAGGATACTTCAGAAGTTAACATTATCCAGGCCCACATGCTTGCAGAGAAACTCACATTGTCTATTTTTTAAATCCTTTTAAATGTTTATAATAAAAAGGTACAGTAATCTTGCACTATACACTTTTTTTTTTTTTTTACCAGTTTTAAGGAAAACCAGGATGAAGAAGATACATTTAAGAATAATTGTTTCCTTATTTTCATACATGTTTTATAGAATCTGCTATAATGGATAATGTAGTCCTTAGTGTTTGCTCTGGGCTCAATGGCCCCCAAAAGACTCAAGTGCATTCCCACACAAAATGAATGTATTCTAATTGACTATGAATATGTTCAGCCTACCAGTTCTTGGCAAACTCCGGCTGCAGGTCCTCTTCTTTGGGGTGGAAGAACTGGATGAGGTCTGCAGACTGGCAGACCTGCGGGTCGCAGCTCAGAAGGTCATTGCAATATTTCTGCAAGAACTTGAGGCGCTGCAGGGACTTGGCTGGACCTTTGTTCTGCGTGCCAGCGGTCACCCTTTTGTCTAAAAGCACACGGGACGCTTCAGAAGTCAGAATCCAAACAGCCTGTAAATGCACTTTGTAACTCATAAGCTGCAGCTGTAATTTACAAACACATACCTCGAAACTTGGGAAGGACTCTGTCCGATTTTTTCATTTTGTTTGCCGTTGGGAATGCTTTCTTCAGTTGTTTCTGTCAGAAGGAAATTGGTAACAAAACTGTTATTATTAACCAACAACCACACATGCACGCGCGCAACACACAGAGGAGCTGGCACTAATTTACACTTACATGCACGTTCTTGAAATCCGGATAAGTCCTGAAAACTACAATCTCGTTCTGGTCCGACCAGAGCACGGAGGTCATATACATCTGGAAAAAAAGAAAAATGCAAAATGAATCACACTGAGAAGCGCAGGTTTTGAATGTGGCACCTCTTAAAAATCTGGGGAAAAAAGAAGAAACATATCTCCATGTGTTCTTACTTTGCGCTTCTCCTTGTGCAGCACTCCGATTAAACTGACGCTGAAGGGATACCGCTGCGCCTGCATGGTGAGCGACGGAGACGGAGTGTGTTGATGCAGCAGGAATGCTCTCAGCCTCGCTCTGGTTTGGTGAAGCAGAGATGCTCTGCAGGTGTGTTTATACCTGCTCCTCCACCGGCGCAGGTGTTGCGTCAGACACGTAGACAATACGTCATCATCACTGGGACAGTCCCAAAAGCAACACCCACCCACACACACAACTACTTTAAGCCTACTGTAACTCGGTTACTTATGTATAAACAGTTATATATTATATACAAAGTAAATTATAAAGCTGCATCAATAAATAACTTCAAGTGCACCATTTGCTGATTTATAATAGTGTAACAACACTTCAGGTAGATCTTGTCCTTTTTTAAATGCCAGCGTAACTGCATATATTATTATGAATAGCAGTATACTTTTGATCGGATTATTTAGTCCTTACTCAGAAAGATATATTACTTTATTAAGGATTGTTTTCGGGTCACACACACACACACACAGATACAGACACACACACACACACACACATGCAGGAAAGTCCAATGTATCTCAATGAAGGCTGTGTTACAAACAGGTCATTCTTTAGGACTGATCTTCACTCAGTAAAAAAAAATGTTCCCTGGTTATGAGATTCTGATGTAGAGGCATGAGAGGTGTAATTAGCGCGAAATACTTAACTGTCTGTTAATTACAAAGCCGGACGCAGATGATTCAAATTGTTTATCCTTTTTAAGGTCCTATCTGCTCATTATATTCACACACACACACACACACACACACACCATTTCATTAAGTCTATGATGGTGATTATTAAGCCAGCATTGTTAGAGCCAGATAAGGAAGTTACTGCCCATATCATTTTCTTCTTCACATTTATTTCTATTTGTATGAAAACATGTTTCCTCCCTTCTCTGTTACCTGCACGTACACCAAACATGAGTCACTGTTTTTTTTAAATGTGTTTCTTGAAACTACTTAAGTGCTTAATTGTCGGCCTGATGGTAACCATGCAAAGGAACTCCCAAAACAAAACATACTCTTCACCTTTAGAAAACTAAACCATGTATTCTTTTTTTATTTTTGGAACAACACTGCACATTAAACTATTTTGTGTGAATTCGACCTGATCATAAAGAAGTGGAGGTATTTATGGGCAGTATTCTTCAGAGATTTGATCTCTTCACTGACTCCATGTATTCAGGGAAGGACTTTAACCCATTAGTTGTCCACTACTGACACCTAGTGCTGGATGCTATGACCTCCTGTTCTGCTAGTTAAACTAAACTATTTGAGCTTCAAGGTAGAATGCACACGATTGCAGGGTCTACGTTTCAGTTTCGGCCAGGAACCTCTGCTGCACCCATCTCTCTCTCTCTCCCGAATGTTTCCCAACTCCTTCTGCATTGTCAAATTCATTATAATAAATAAATACAATAAAATGAAATACGACAGGGTATGAAATAATTCACTCTTTATTTCTCCTCACGCAATGAGGCTGATTTATCATACATCTTCTTTAAATCAAGTGTACTCAGTCAAGACTTGTAATAACACTCACAAATAAACATCCGTTTCTTACATTGCACATTTTCATTCTGTTATATGATTGATAAAAAAAAAAAAAAGCAATATTTTTTTTCAATGGGATTGCAACACTTTCAATCCACATACGTAAAAAATAAGGTTTATTCCCACAGCCCATCAAATCCCCTCGTCATGCAGCAGCGACCGAGCCAGCTGAAAGCCTAAAAGCGACACAGAGGCAGGCGGAGTACATGCACGCTTTGATACAACCCCTTCCACAATCCTCAGGCGGTGGATAAAAACTTCTCTCAAACACGGAAATATACTTTCATGATTTTTTTCTCTCCAAATTAAACATTACTAACCTAATCATTTGTCTTTAAAAAAAAAAAAAAGAGATTTACAGACATTTAAAATTTTAAGGCAGCAGGTTTTTCCCCCCTTAAGCATCAAAGGAGGTTATAATCTTCCTACTTTAGTTTTTTCTCCATGAGTCACAAAAAGTGCTTTTTGACATATTTATCACTGAGGACAGAACAGTAACACATTGTAGACGGGCATGTTGTGTGGAGATTTTTGTTTGTCAAGTTCCAACTGTTGTGCGTTCCTCATTCAGCCACGTTTAACCGCTTCTGAAGATGGAAATCATATCAAAAGGAAGAATGTGACCAGACTGGAACTAAAGAAAACTAAGATTTTACCCACAGACTGAAGATTAACATTCATATCACGGCATTGTTTTGTTGTCACATTTTCAGTCGGTCTAACTCCACATGTGCCCCATTTGTCGACACCTATTTAGATACAATTAAAATGTTTTTTTAGCTAAGGGAGTAGGAATGTACTGTCACATGTCTGAGCTTCAAATGCTGGTTACTGTTATTAAATCTATTTATCAGTCTTGTTTTTCTTATGCAGATTTACTCAGACGTTCACGATAAAAATAAATAGAAGGAAGATAAACCGCCTGGAAATAAAAACAAGTCATGCGCTCTTAGAAAGCCGACCTATTTGTGACCTTTGGCTTGCATAGAGAAACTTTGACATGAAGCCATCTGAAGACTTCGTGTTGAGTTTGAAAAAGCAGCAGCTTGGAAACGAATGGTTGTTGGTTATTAACCACCTGTTGGAGATCATCGTCGGCGTGATCCGAACTCAGCCAACGCTCACATCCGCCCGTTGGTTTCAACGCCTATTGCCCTAAAAACGCCATCCCTGAACGCCAGATCCACAACTTACGGTCTTAAAGACCTTGCATAAAAAGTAGACCACTGCTCATCATTGCTACTTTCTGCGACCTTTTGGCAAAAAACAAAACCACAACCATCATACTCTGCTTAAACACTGCGGGGGTGTCAAAGTGATGTTAGATGATTTAAATTAAGCTTTACTGAACAAACACACACCCTTTATACTTGTTTCTTTTGCAACTCCTCGCTGAAAGGAACGTGTGTTTCTCCACTGAAGGAAAACAGGAACATATTTCGATGTCCGACAACAGGAAGACAGACCCTTTTGCCAGCGCAAAGAAATCAGGTGGCACAAATTAAAAACAGACCAAAATACAATTTAAAAAAAATGAAATCTGAGGTAAACATGAGGCTCTACAGTGACTGCAAGAACCGGCCATTCTCCACTGATCTTTCTCGTCCTTTGAGCTCGTCCTTCTCTGTGCCTTCGTTCACCACAGGAGAGTCCGACCGCGTTTTATGTCCCTACAGGAAGGGAACCGGGTGCGCTCCGATCTCGGCACTAAAGGACTCTCCGTTGTTCCCGTCCCATTGAACCACAGAGCCGTATGAACTGTCCCCTCCTCGACTCGGTACTCGGGTGTGCGTTCGTCACCGAAACTCATAAATAGGCATACTGTGCTCTCGAACGTGGTTTAGGTTTAAAGACTGGTACCTACGGAGGCAAGTAGAAAAGAGGATTGAGAGTCATGTCTGCAAAAGAAACCTGCACTAATGTGGCAAAAGAGATCGTCTCGGTTTGTAATGTTTGGTCGTTACCATTCTGAGCTCCGATGGTAATAATAACCCTCAATAGTGGCGGTGGACTTCTGGAAACAGATGTAATAGAAGCCAGCGAAGGAGGCACCGCTAATGTCTTTGATTGTGTGGTCTGGGACCAAAAACTGCTCCTGAGGGTGCAGAAGAAAGAAAAGTGAAGGTTAGAGCTGTAAGCCAAAACAAGGACAGAGACAGACAGCGAGAGAGAGAGAGATGCTGTAAGATGACGTACTAACCTTCCACCTCATGAAGACATAATCACTGTTGTCCAGCATTTCGTAGTCAAAGTCGTCCGAGTTGAAGCTTTTGGCATATTTGTAAAAAGGCTGGAACTTGCCCTGGTAAGAGTTCATAAAATACTGATAAGAAAATAGAAACTACGGAGAGTCTACTTTTCTGTTATCATCCCTATATGCTTATAAAAGACAGATGTCCGTTGTTTTTAACATTAACTTCATTTTAACAGGTGCTGTGGGATTTATTTCAAAACAAAGTGATAAGAGCGTCGGCCTGGCTCCATCTATTGTTAGCCAAACAAAATTGAAAAGACAAAACATCATTTCTTTTGCAATGTATGGTCTTTTCTGGCAGACAGAATACAAAGTGTCAGTGAACTAGTTAGATGAAGAGCTGTAGTGGTTAGTAATCAACCTAAATACAAGTCAAACCGGACATACCCAGTGCTTTCTGTCCACGTCCTCATCTGCGTCCCACTTCCTGGTTAAAAAAGGCCTCTTTCGACTGATAATTTCACCAGCAAAGAATGTTGTGAGAGTCGGATACTCCTATCACACAGACGGGAAAGATAAAGTGGACACATTCATTGTGGTTCAGCATTGCTTCAAAAGTCGATGCCTGCAAACTACATTTGTTTTTAAAATGCTTTCAAGGTGCTTCGTCCATCACTGTGCAACACAAGGATGATTTAAATTTCCTGAGACTTTGAACTAAGCAATTACAGTAAGTGATGCAGCCATTATGATTTAGTAGCGGGTTTCCCATGTTTTGAATATCTAGATTTTAAGATAAACTTATACTGTGCTACAAGTCACACATTGAGGAGAATCTTCATCATTATGCATGTCGACTTACAATTTGTTCTCTTGGCTAAACTGTCTCTCAAACAACTTGCCAGTTTAAATATGACTTCTTGCCCCTTGTTTACTTTACGCTGCCACAGCAAAAAAAAAGAAGACTCACTGCTGGAACCTGCTGACCTTTTGCCCGCCATAGTATGTGATGTAATGGGTATAAAGTTGACACAAGTAAAGTGCAAACCTGAAATTTGGTTAAATCTTATCAGATCACAATGGTCTACCTCTAAACTTTTTCTTTTTTACATTTAGCCTGCATCAAGTAAGCAAAAACCAGTTCCTACTCACTTAAATGTTAAAAAAAAAAAGGTCAGTTAAAAAGGTCACTCTTACTACATGTGACCTAGTTTCAAAGCTCACCTCAGTCAAACCTTTGATCTTCAGGTAGCCACACAAATACGAGTCCGCCACAGTCACATGCTGCAAACACATTTAGGGAAAACATCGTCATGCATCTTCTTCTTTTTATGATTTTTTTTTTTTTTTGAAGTGCAGGAGGGGTCGAACAGAGACTACCCGTACGAAGTGGGTTTGCAGTCAGACATGACATGTTCTGTCAGTAAGGCTGCTGACATTGCTGTCACAGTCAATCCTAGTAGATTAATTCCACTCATTTATACTGCTAGTTGCACAAGATGCTAACGTTTATGTTTGGGTGATATAAGCGTCACTGCAGAATAGACTATAACGTTAATGGATTAAATTAAGTCCAAATTATAAATGTCACAGTAGAAATACAGTCAATTGGAAATAAATTGGATCTGCGTACTGAAATGACAACCATAAAAAAAAATTCACGAGCTAACGTCAGCTAAATTAGCAACTACTGCTACACATATTCTGACTTTGCAATGTATTAACAAACTGACGTTTACAGACCAAAGTGCACGTCAATAACGAGTTACCTGCAAAACAACCTCCACGTCGTAGGAGTTGCCTTTGCTCTTCTGATAACCCCGAAACTGTGAGCCGCTGTACAGCAGCGAGGTGGCCACCCCGGGCTGGAGGGTGTTGATCGGGGCAGGGGGAACAAGCGAGGCCGAGGATGGGCAGGCCGAGCCGGTGGTACTGAGGCACTCTGCTCGGACAGGCATGATGAGCGCTAACGTGTCGCCGTCAGCGACCGTCATTAACTTTATGGCTGAGAGCACCAGAGCGGGACAGAGGACGGGTCCTGACGGAGGGTCTATCAAATCCCCCGAGCTCCCAAAAACTTTGCTCAATCGTGTAGGCTGTCCATGGAGCGACTGCCGAGGAGGGACTCACTCTGCAACGTTTCACTTCAGACTCCAGCTACCGTGGAGTGCATTGGCTGGAATCTGGTGCTGGGCTTGAGCCACGCTCGTATTGGTTAATGTAACCCGAGTGCATTCTGGGAATTGTATTCAATCTTCGACCACAGTACAACCAGAGCCATGTATAGAAAGAGTCGCGTCAACTTCAAAACGCTTGATTGTCACGTGATTCACGAAGACTTCAGCTAGTTTCAGGAAGTACCAGCATTGGTAATTTGCTAGTGTAGATATTGGTACAAATTGGTACAAAGAGAGAGACTGAATTGCGATTTTTGCTAAGTAGTACTCAATAAATGAATCAATTTATAAAAATGTATTAAAACAGATTTTTTTAAACTGTAAGGTGAAGTGGAGGGCCTGCGTCTACAGACCTGTTGCCTCTGTTCAAGAGTGGGCCTGTGAGGGTTTTTAGGTGGGACAGGGGCACTCAAAAGACTTCTTCCCCACAGAGGTCAGGGCTGTGGGCCTGTAGGCATTAAGTCCTATGATTCGTGTTTTTTGCCGACGAACATGGTGGAGGCCGTGAAGCAGGCTGGATATGTGGCATGTCTCCAGTGAGATGTTGAATATGTCTGTGAACACAGGAAACAGCTGATCAGCTTCACGGTGGAAGGAGAGACTTAACTAGCTAATTTCATCATTTCATTTTTATCATTTCATTTCCCAAAAAAATGTATTGTATGTTTTTCTTTTTCTGTTTTTGGTCTGCACTTCCTAGATGTATGCCACATTGATCCTAAGCACACTTATGTGGTAGCAGGGGAACAAGGGAATACACTGAAACAGTATAAAGATCATTGTAAATGTGTTTAAAACCTTTAAAAAATAGACAGCAAGAAACAGATAAACAATTATAATTATTTGTATTCTTTTTTATTGTGTACAGATGCAATTCTAAAAGGCAAATATTTGCACACAGTGCAATTTGTTAAAGTTGTCCAGTTGTGTTGCGTACATGTCCATTTTATTAAACCAAATACATAAACAAACTTTTAGGGGGGAATGTTTAACAGATGATGCTACTGTGAATCTTCCAGCTGCTCCAACAAATGGTCCGCGTATCTGTGGATGTCTGAGATTCGCATGCGGTTCTGCTTACATTCTTTCTCTTCAATCTGTAATTAACCATAAAGACAAAAAGCAAACGCTATCAAGACTGTAAAATACAGAAGAGAGTTGTGTCATCCATATGAAAATATAAATTGAGTAACTTCAGCTCTCTACCTCTTTAACGAGAGCAACCTTCCAGGCATCGGCGCGTGTCATCAGCTGAGTCTCTCGGTCGTTGATCTTCAGCAGGTGGTTGTTGTGGCTGGTGGCCAGTGCATCCATCACTGTGTCTTTGTCTACAAGCAGCTACACAGAGACAACCCAGTGAACAGCTGAGGGCACTGACAATGGTAATTAACCATGTCCCAACCTTGTCTGACCTGTTCAGGTTAATCTTCGTCATCTCATGTCAGGTTAATTTGTTACTATTCTGCTATATCTGCAATAATATGCAGTATATACTTCATTACATATGTTACACTGGCAGGATGTGCAGACAATGTCATTGTTTTGGGTGGGTTTCATTTCTTAATTCTGATCACAGTTCAGTTATCTCTGAGATTAATTAATGCAGAACTGAGAGAGAAGTCCTTGACAACATTTGAATAACAGTCTTAGTAGTTCTTTATTCTATCCTATATTTGGGAGATGTGCCAGTTTGGTCTAAAGGGGATAACACTCACCATTTTATCATGATCTGGCCTGTCCTCCTCCCGGTTTTCCTTAGCCACATTCTCAAGAGTTGCTGCAATCACTTGCACATTCTCATGATAATTATCCTCCAGATCTCGACATTGTGCAAATGTACGACAGTGAATGTTATGGAAAAGCTAAATTATCACTCATTTGGCACCCAAACTCTGTGTGTGTGTCACTCTGTAGGATTCAAACGATGGCATCCCAACATGACTCGTTAAGTGACCACTCATCACAGACTTTATTACACTTAAATTGGGAGCAAGTTGCTTCACCAAATGAGGAAGTGCAGTATCTCAATAGCTTTAGCCTGACAACAGTAATGAACCAGTGTTAATGGAAATTATTAAAAGCTCTTCGGATGATGCACCATGAGAAAGGATATATCCCCTGAGCAGTTTCAATGAAGCTGCCAATCATGTCTAAAATGTTGATGTCCAACTTTTTGATGTTATCCTGAAATAAAACAGAAAGGAAAAAAAGGAACACTGTTTTTGAGATGTAGATGTCAGGGAATTTATTCAATCTGTAGCAATGGAATCTATAATAAACATTATTTTACTGAGGTCTAAGATAATTGAGAAGTGGCTTAAATGAAATGGCACTGTAAGAGCTATTAAGTTATTTTACTCACAAGTCGTATTGTTTAATTAGTTATTTGTTTATTTAGGTTATATCTTTTGATGTATTAGGATAGTTTTTTCTTTTGATAGGTTTTAGTTTAGTTCATTATTTGTAGTTGTTTACTTAGTCTTTAGATTGTTTATTGGTTTATTAATTGGGTAATGCTGTGGGCACCTGGGGTTTATATTTAGGAGTAGGCTGGTAGGGCCAGGATGCACCTGGGTAGACCTATGGTTTTTTACCAGCACAGGACAGGTAGCATGGAAAGTTCCTTTGTTCTTTTGTTTGTTTGCTTGTTTTGTTTAGTTACAATAGATTATCATAAACACCACTACAGGCATTTTTTTCTGAATATGCTTAGTAACCAGATTGGAGATCATATGTTTCACAAAGTGGAGAAGGTGTACAAACACAAACACACACACACACACACACACACACACACACACACACACACACACACACACACACACACACTGACCTCCAGCTGGCTGACCAGCTGAAACTCCAGTGCCATGAGACTGTTACAGAGTTGTTTGATTTCCTCTTTGCAGTGGTTGATGTTGACCTTCAGGAGGTCCGGGTCTAGTGACTGCTGCAGCTCCACCATCCTCTAGAAAGGTGTGAACACAAGAGACATCCTCATACAGATCGCTAAAAGCGGGTTTACTGAGTTATCTAAATAAAGTGCTGTGCAGGTCTTTTGAAGACATTATGGTCCAAACGGCTCACCACTTTGCGTCGCTGCTCAAAATCTGTCAATATGTGCGATGCTTTCTGCTGGTAGTGCGCCACCGCCTCTTTCTGATCGCTGAAGAAGGAGTTCACCTCGATCTCCCTTCGCTTATGTTCTGCCAAACCTGTTTCAAATAACTGCATACACAGCTCCACCATTTGGCATTCAAATGTAAGTGTAGGGTTAAGGAACATATTATTACTAATTCACCCACATATATAGATTAGGAAGTCAAGACCACACAGGATATGTTTGAAGCAGGTGAGCCACTTCAGGCTCACTGTGCAGAGCCTCTGGGTCGTCTTTGAGCATGCTCTTAAACAGTGCGGAGCCATTCAGGGCCTCCACAAAGGATTCCTGTGGGGAAGAATAACTGAACTCACACACAGTCTGTATTCAAAATTATGAGCACACTGTAGAAAATAATGTTGAGGATTATACTACCGTGTATAATTTGACTTCAGCTTCCTGGCTTTGCTTAGCCTCCTCAGCTTGTTGCCTCTGCATCTCCTCACGTTTGATCTTGTCAAGGACATAGCTGTATTTTATAGATGCTTCATTTTTCTGTACAGAGACACATGTGATTTGGTTATGCAGTATCAACTCTGCAAATTCTAAGTGGCCATGTGGGATTTCCAAATGAACGGTCATTGTCATGTTTTAAAAGAAAAGGATTTATAAAAAAATGCCTTAAAGGGAAAGGCAATTGCAAACACACCACTGTTACTTACGGTCTTCTCGTCAAGTAATCTGTAGTCCAGGCACGCCAAGTTTGGAAAGTATGCTGCGATAGAAAGTTTGTAATCGTCTTCCTGAGAGACAGGATTTCCATATAGGTTGATGGTGAACAGGTTCTTGAACTTCCTGAGATAGAGCACCTTTCAAATGCAATCAGGGTGTATTAGATCATGTCAACATTATGTCATGTTATATTATGAAAATACAAAATACAAATATTATGAAAATACTTGCAGTACAGCATGAAATTACATAATGTGTGGAAGATTTATGCAAAAAAATCCTGTTACGTTGTCCAACTGTCCAAGGAGGTTGTTCGCGATGAAGAAATGAGTGAGTTTCTCAAGTGTGTCCATGTTTTCAATGACAGAGATTCTGTTGTTGGACAAATTCAGCACTTCAAGCTTCCGCAGAGACTGCAGACCCTCAATCTTCTTGATGCTGTTGAATGATAGATCTTAACGACACATTCAGAATGACTGTAATTATTAATGGTGGTATTTGTGCTCATATTTTAAGATGTTCTCTACATCTTTGCCAATACATGCACCCTTATTACTGAAAGCATGAGCAGAATATACATAAGACGCTTCATCTTACTAAGCCATGTTAGATTAATCAGACGGTCCAGGCCCTCGATCTTCTCTATGAGGTTGCTGTTCAAATCCAGTCTGGCCAAAGATGTGAATTCCCATAAGTGGTCAATCATCAGGATGTCTGTGAACAAATAACATTTATACCTAAACCAATACACATTGTTTTTATTTATTTATTCATTTTTTTCTTTCCTTCTTACTTCTGTATTCCAATCGTAGTTTAAGTATTTCTTTGAAGTGGATTCCTTCCGCCTTGACAATACGTCCAACCTGATCCTGAGCAGCTTGCTCCACTATCGCCTTCTGTAACATCTCCTCATCCATCAAATTCTCCTTTTCCATCTAAATGAATAAACAGATTATATTTTGTGAATTTGTATCTTATTTGATGATGTTAAACAACAAGAAAACACATTTGATGGTGTGACAGCTAAAATTATTTTAACTAGATAATTTTAACAGAATTTATGAATTAGTTTACCAGACAAATATTCATTAACTAAAGTTACCTCCGTCAATCACAAAATCCAGCGTGGGCTAAAAAGTTTTAGTTCTTCCAGAACTCGATAGCGTCACCCAACGTTCCCTCTGGTGTTGACACATTGTTGCATAGCAACTGGCTGACTTCAAGCTGCGTTCAAGTACTTCAGAGGGGTTAATATAATATAAACGTTTAACTTAAAAAATAAACTTGCTTAACAATGCTTATAATATACACACAAATTAAAATAATGGTTAGCCATGATGACACTAAGATTTGGTGTGCTGTTGATTTATTTTGGTTATACTTTTTTATAAGAACAGTGTAGGCATTTCCGGTCAGTCGTATATTTATGTCATCAGAGGATGAATGCTTAAGAGTATTTTTTAAATCGTATTTTCGGGCATTTATAAACAATTATTACGGTGCGCTTTTAAGTAAAATACATGTTCATAAATATAAAAATGTTTGTTGAACATAGCTGCAGCTGCTAAATATGACGGACATTGATTTCAACCAATTGTGTTAAACCCTCAATTGTATGGACCAATAGCATTCATCAGTGGGCGGGGCCTATCCTCACCACCTTCGGGCCTCAGTCTCTGTCACTCCCGAGCGGATTGTTTGTTGTCGAAATGGAGTTCTTACTTGGAAATCCGTACAGCACTCCCGTGGGCCAATGTATAGGTACGTTAGCCTCGAAGTCATTTATTATAGATGTGGTACTTCCCACCACCGGACATAATTTGAACGTGGGCGGACATTTGGTGTTTTAATACTCGGGTTTACGGTACGAAAATAGCGAGCTAACGAGCATCATCGCAGGCAAACGTCATTTTAGCTTTTAGCTAACTAATGTTCGCCAGCTAGCCTAGCTTACCTAACTTAGTCCGCTATAAGCTCAAGTGCACTACGGCCACTCTCTCCGTGTATGCAGACGAAATTAAATGACAGGGGTTACGTCGGTGTCGTGACATGGCTTAAAGTGTCTGGCAGAGCCTGAGCCAAGTTCAGTGTTTCCTTAGTTGCTGACCAAGAGTTGGCCCCTCTGCTTGGTCAGCCTGGTTGGATTGAGCTGTGGTGCTGGTTCGTCCGGCAGAGGAGAGAGAGCCTGGTGTTGAACCATGTCCCTCTGGTGTGGTTGCGTGTATCTTTGCTATTCGTTTGTTTGTAAACCTGCTCGGCGATAAGGAACCTCTGATCCAGAACAGTTGTCATCAAGCCTTTTCTGTGCGTTTTTCGTGATATAAATGATGACAATATATTTCCTGTGAGATGTGTTTGGTCTGAGAATGAAAAAATGGAGTCTGGGTGCAACCATTTAGTTTTATGTTTTGTTGTTGTTTACATATTAGTTTAATTAAAATGTAATAAGGCTCATTGATGAGAACGTTTTTTCTCTCAATAGCCTGAAATGACCATCCCTCACAGTACACTTTGTAGTAACAAAATCATTACTTTTCTGTTCCTTATTAAATTCCTCATCTTTGGTTCTCACATATTCTTTCCTACCTTGACTTGACTCCTGTTTTAGTTTGCTTGACTCTAATAACATGTACCCTCTTTATTTGTAAACTATTTGGAATTGATTTCCAATGCCAGTGTTTACGCAGTAGTGTAAATGACCCACACTAATTCAAGCAGCATTTCCTGTTTAATTAATGTTTAGTTAGGTCCTTGCAAAACAGATGTTGAACAAACATTAGTTTGTCAGTGTTGATTTGTGTTTACCTTTCAGTGAATGCAGCAGCTTCACAGAAGCATTTGTTGATTACGTCTTTTCTTCTGTCATTACTGCTCTTTTATACATAAAGACCGGTCCATGTAGATGTTTTCTCATGTTACCTAATCTGTTTTTCAGTTCCTAATGATAGACAACCATGAAATGCTTTCATGAAGCTCCTTATTGCAGACAAGTATAGAACGTTTGGAGGGGGGATGTCTATGGAAGTTGGAGAGCCTTTGAATTGCCCACTGGCCTGAGTGAGTGTTGTCCGTCAGGCACTGGTCAGCTGCTTTGTGCCATGTCATTCACAACGGCCCTCGGCTACCAACTGTGAGCATCGTCTCAATCTTTCAGTTTCTATAGAGGTCCTTCTAGGTCATTATGGTTTGTAGGCGGTGCTACTTGAATTTCCCCATTTCACAGAGACGGCTATATCTCCAGCTTGATCTCTCCGGTTGAGTTGCTGCACTGCGCCGAGTTGTACAGCCGGCTGTTTGGCTGTTGCGGTGGTATTGCACACGACAGCGGCAGGGCGAAGGATCAGCTTACCTGAAACATTCAGAGAGATCAACATAACAGATGCTGAGAGATGCATTGTGAGCTATTTCATTTCCTAAGTGACTGAGAAGGTGGTGGAGGGGTTAGAGGTGGTGAATCAATTTTCTGTTCTCCTCTTCATTGCACTCTGTCAGTGAGTGAGTGGTATTTGCAATTTAATAGTACATTCACATATTTCAACTGCATAGTTGAAACTAAATACATTTCAATGCACCATGAATGGAGAAAATACAAGTTTTAATGCACCTTTTGTCTGGGAATCTGATGAGATTTGAAGGGCAGTCGATCTGTTTGCAATGTTATCTTTTCCTACATCTCTTTTATCCCTTTACTATTTTATAAGATAAGATGTCTAAATTAAAGAATTTCTTCCACCATTTGCAGAAGACGATAACAAATGGAAAATGTTTTGGTTTAGGAAGAGTCTAATAAAGGATAAAAGAATGTGTCGAGGTGGGGCCAGGATGGGGGAAAGATTTGTGGCTTTGTTGGCAGAGGATGGCACAGCCTGCCACCGTTAAAGCCATGTGATCGACTGGCTTCACTGGTCGATTCCCAGGACCAAGGAGATAGACGCACCATGAATGAATGAATGAATGCACTCAGATGGCTTTTCACTTCATTAGCAAGGCTCTCATTGTTCAGCATCGTTCCAGCTCATTTCACAAGGAGAGATTAGTTAGTTTTTTTTTCTTGTCTCTTTCCTCCTCTGCCACCTTGTGCTCTACCCTGTCTTGACCTGACAATCCATTAAGGAGATTACATGGGATATCCCGGTGGCAGTAGCTGGTTTAGTCCACCAGACTTATGCCTTATGTGCAGACTAACACAAGGCACAGTAAAGTGTTTATCAATGCTGCTCCTAAAAAACATTATTAATGTGTTTGTAGGTGGGACTCGAGTGAAAAAAGAAAAGATGCCTGTCTCTCGGTGCTTGCCCAAGTCTGTGACAAGTTGATTAGAGATGGGTGATGGAGCATGAATAAGTCATGGCTGTCTGGCTTGTCCAATGTTGAGCCTCCCAAAAGGAAGGCACACAGCCCAGTGAGAGGCTCTTGGCCCGGGCATGACAGCCTGCTCCAGGCCTCAAGGGCTTCAAGGGAAAAAAAGTTCCTCCTGTCCGAGCTGAAGAATCGTCTAATGAGAATCTATGAGCGTCAGTCACAGGGACTTGGTCACAGCTCACTCCGGTAGAAAACCTTTTTCTGTTTCACTGTGACATTCAGCCCAGATGACAAGTGATCCTGAAAAATATCAGCTTTCACTGACATGATGGATGGATTCAGGGGACGGCAGAGGAAGGAGGTGACGGAGCGAGGAACGCAGTGATGACCGCAGTGCCAGTTCATCACTGTGGCGTCTCACAGTCTGGATCACATTATTTCCTGGCTGTTGCCAAAATGCTAATAAATAGGGTGGAGTTTAAAAGCCTCTGGCTTCGTTTTCGTTTTCAGCTGTTATACCAGTTATGCGTACACAGCCACGTCTCACCCATAGCCACGTCTCACCCATAGCCACGTCTCACCCATAGCCACGTCTCACCCACAGCCAGTTCTCCGGCTGACTGTTTGGTTCCTTCAGACTAGTTGAAGCAACAGGTGGTGAATAATATTTTGTTTCGAGAGTTTTCATCCCAGCCCTTCTGATAGATGAGTTCCCAGTAGGGAATCGTTCACATCTCATATAGAATAACTATAAACAAACAAAGCATGTTCACCTGAATTTACAATAGCTATAAATGGATTTTGTGGTTTTATTAGACTATTTTATTATTTGGATTATAATGTTACATTATTTTTGACAACCAGAACAAAATGCATCCAAGCAAGACCTGAAAAAAGAGGGATATTTTCTGAAGGATTTATTTTCCAAAGTAAGAACAGTTTGTTTATCTCACTAGTTTGAAGTGGGCGTATCTCTGTCAGTTAAAGGGGATGTCACGTGCTGTGCACCAATCAGAATTCAACACCTTTCTGACAACAGGTAGTGGGATGTTTGGTCGCTGTCAATCAAATGTGATCAAACTACATCCACACAGTCCTACTGGAGCAGGTTAGCTGAGTGTTGAAGACTAACAAATTATCTCTATAGATGTTTTTTTTAAATTTACTTTAATCAATGATTATTATTATTCATAAAGATAAATTTTACAGCGAAAAAGGATTCAAAACTAAGTTAAGTTTAAGTGTGGGACATTGTTTTTGGCTGATTGAAGAAAGACATTAGAGAAAGAGACATTGATCAGTAAAGTCTGTCACCGCATGCT
Source organism: Cottus gobio (assembly GCA_023566465.1). NCBI lineage: Eukaryota > Metazoa > Chordata > Actinopteri > Perciformes > Cottidae > Cottus > Cottus gobio. The sequence goes on along the minus strand of CM042232.1, from coordinate 8,617,844 downwards.
GAATTGCTTACACAACAGTTTTTACTCTACTTTTTTACTTTGACTTTACTGTTATGTAAACCATGGGCCGCTTTAATTAGTGTGCATCGACTTTAGCACAGGCGACAACCGAGCTGACCAAAACTCAGCTTCATGCTGACTAGCGAGACAGCTGGCAGAGTGTAAACAATGGATGAGGTATTAAAAATAAAATGGACTTCAGTGCCAGCAACCCTCAAGTTTTTTTGTTGAGAAGCCATTGTATTAATCACTATGATGCAACTAAAACTCAACTATCTGCAGGAAGTTGTGTATATTATTGTCTGCATTTTAACTGATATTATGTCAGGATGTAAACAATGTCTGGTCTGTGTAAAACGCCATCAGCTTCCTAAATGAAATACAAACTGAGGTTTTCTTAATTTGTGTGTTATTCTTGTGTAGACTACAATGAAGACTGTATTGAAGCAAACTCAGGGCTTGTTTACATTGTTTACATTTATCAACGTAGAGGCACAAACAAAATTATGGGGAATTGAAGAAAAAAAAGAATATATATATAAATAGTCTGTTTTTGTGTGTTTTCCTCTAGAGCGGGCCACAGATGGAGGCCTACAGAATGAGGACTGGACCCTCAACATGGAGATCTGCGATATCATAAACGAGACAGACGAGGGGTGAGCTTCATCTTCAAGTTAATCATTGTTGGGTTAGAATTTGCTTCTTCAACATTCTCGAGCAAAAATACTTCTGGTCCCTGAACTGTTCAGTCCCACAACTTAATGGATCTGTCATTGTGTTGTTACACTGGCTGACTGAGCGACTCAATACACTGACTTCCACTGTGCTTCACCAACAGACACCACACCACAGAAAGCCTTTTGTTTCTGTAGGTGTCACTGACTGACAGAATTGATTCATTCGTATGTCAGTCTCATGCATTAAAACTGTTAGAAAACACAATGTTGATTCTCCATCTTTTGTCAGACCACAAGCACAAAAACACATAAAATACCTAGTTTGCATTTTTTGTTGCTGTTATTAGTATTTATAATAATACAATAATATGTATCTGCCTTCTAGATAATTCACAAATGTTGTTTCTTTTTATGAGACCATAACTGCTCCAGATCGGGCTTTGCATTGAAGCATATAATGGTGAGCTAAAACTGTAATATCACTTGCGGTTATGCGTCCAAGAACAAGTTGTTGGTTCTCCTACAGTAAGGCACATTATTAATCATATTGTTTTGTAGCTCAGCCAATATCGTCCTTATGCAGAGAGTGTTTATTTTGTATTTTTCACGAGGAATAATGGAATGTCTTTTTTAATTTTTCCTCAACACTTTCTCTTTTCTCCCTGGCTTTTCACATTCTTCATGCCTACACACACTCATTGTCTTGGTATGAAACATGGGCCCCCCCCCCACACACACACACACACACACAGAACTTGTTGTCTTCAAAACGTTTCAGTCTGTCTGGTTAGCTCCAAAGTTATAATGGAGGTTCTGCAAGTGAAAATTACTTTTTTTTAACATATGGTGTCTTAGCTCATGCTACTGGGCGCTGGAACAAGATATAATAAAACAGATGCACCATCCAAAAACAAAAACAAAAAAAACAGTAACACTGGATCAAAAACACACACACACACCACACACACACACACACACACACACACACACACACACACACAGCTATACAACTATGTGTGCCATCTTTATGCATTTCTGTCTCCTTCAGCTCCCTCATTAAAACACATTTACCGTAGCTCATGAAGGAGTTTATAAAAAGCGTATTACGCCTCATCTGCAGTGAAGAGGCGGGCAGTGTGAGGCAGAAAGCCAACCTGACGTCTTATCACATGGACAGCTTTGTTCTTGCCTCAGGAGAAAACAGTCACTCAGAAAGAAAAGAGGGGAACAGATGGTGTGACGGCACCTCTCTGTCTTAGTCAAGCAGCAACGCTGACAGACTGACTGGCATCTGTTATTGTGGCACGGAAAATAATTCATTCCAACAAAGTCAAAGATGTTTTGCCTACTCTCAGCTGGGGTGCTTCATCCAGCTGTGTCTTCGCTGCTGTTTCCCCGCAGGCCAAAAGACGCCATGCGGGCACTGAAGAAGAGACTTGGGGGCAACAAGAACTACAGAGAAGTGATGCTGACGCTAACGGTGAGAAGTTCTGAGCTTTAAAAAAATAAAAAAATCATAACACTGGCACCAACTTCACCAGAACAAGTTGTTGTTGCTGCTCCTGTGTAGGCCACATTAAAGGATTGCACCTGGCATAAAACCTGACCCGTCCAGGTCTTGTGTTTCTTTTCTTGGTCCATTTATTCCACTATATGTCTCCTCCTGGCCACCGTCAAGGTTGTGTCTTCCTGTCTCTCGCTCATCTTTCATGTTGTTCACGGCAGCCATGCCTTTTGAGCGGAGTTCGTATCCACCCACATCTTTGATAGCTCTGCTCGTTAAAAGCACCTGTGCGTGATGAAAGCACTCTTGATGGAGAAGTCTTCCTCTTTTTTTTTTTCAGCTGCCTCTCACAAACTTTCCTGCTTTCCAGTTTTTGTTTTTTCGCCAGTCTGTTTCATCTTCTCCCTCTGTGCAGGTTTTGGAGACATGTGTGAAAAACTGTGGTCACAGGTTTCATGTCCAGGTGGCCAACCGAGATTTCATTGATGGTGTGTTGGTCAAAATCATCTCCCCCAAAACCAATCCTCCCACCATCGTACAAGACAAAGTGCTGGCGCTTATACAGGTATTGGAGCTTTTTGTGTTGTCCATGTACTTAGTTCCTTGATCATTCATTTTTCTTTTTGGGTTTAGGATTTGCCAACAGGGCAGGTTGAAAAATCTTGTTGTTCAGATATTGTGATGTTAAACGGCTATTTATGTTTTTATGTTACAATGTGTGTGTGTGTGTGTATTTGGCAGGCATGGGCCGATGCTTTCAGGAGTAGCCCTGATCTAACTGGTGTGGTCCACATTTATGAGGAACTGAAGAGGAAAGGCATTGAGTTCCCAATGGCAGACCTGGATGCATTGTCTCCCATCCACACACCGCAGAGGGTGAGAAGGAAGAAACACACATACAGCGTAAACACACATGTATATTCTCAACCCAATGTCCTTAGGCGTATTTCTTTCTTTCAGGGTACAACAGAGGTGGACCCGGCCATGATGAAGTACCTAGCCCTGGCCTCACCCGCCGCCGGGCCTCCTAATCCTGCCCCGACCCCGGCCCTGGCCCCGGTCCTAGCCCCGGTCCTAGCCCCCCCTGCATCTACCATAGAGGTTGCCCACATGCCCAGCCCCATCACAGCTACTCCTGAACAGGTGAGGGGCTTCAACAGCAACGTATGACCCCAAAAAATTAACTTTATGTTGCACCTGTGAAACTTTGTTAATTTAATTTCACCAGTCTGTCAATACGGCAGATGTATCTAGAGTTTAGCAATTCAATTGTGAAGTGAGTAGATTAAAGCAGATTACAAGATTTTAAGCTGGATATCATGACCAACTCAAATGACTGCCTGTGAGAACATCTGCAGCACTGCTGATAGTGAATGTGTCCTAATGACCTCTGACCTTCTGTGCTTTCAGATCGCCCGGCTGCGCAGTGAGCTGGACGTAGTGAGAGGAAACACCAAAGTCATGTCAGAAATGCTAACAGAGATGGTCCCCGGGCAGGAAAATGCCTCTGACCTAGAACTGCTTCAGGTAAGAGGCGCATAAATACACAATGAGCTCTACTGTATTAAACATTTTCATCACAGTGAAATATTACGGCAATAAATCTGACTTTATGGGTTTTAATGTGGATTTTGAGTTGAACATGAAGGTAAATGAGCAAGCAAAGTTGTAAGGGTCTCTCAAGATATATAAATGCATATAGCCTTTGGCAAGCTAATTAAATGTATGAGTCTCCAACACACTGTAAAATATGTTAAAGCAGAAAGCTTTCCAACATGGCACGTCATCTGTAAAGCGCTGGAATTATTTACAACCACCAGGGGGAGTAGTGCTTTTAGTTTTCAGTGGAAACGCACAACTCACAAGCCTAACACATCAAGAGCCTGTTTGACTGTGGGCAAATTCTTGGAATTGGCAATTAACTAGTCGTAGAGAAACTCATGCAGAGTTTAATCTCCTCAGAGCAAATCCACTCAGGTATGTGTGTCACTTTAAAGGATCTGGCCCTGTGCTAAGATGCCCATTCCAGTTGTGATTGTCATGTGCTACCTCTTTCTTTCTTTCTTTCTTTCTTTCTTTCTTTCTTTCTTTCTTTCTTCCAGCTGCTAAAGAAAAAACATTCACAGATTCTTACGCCTTTTTTACACAAGCAAATATTTCTGTCTTGCTCAAAATGTAATGCCTTGTTAAAAAATGTATACGTACTTTATATTTAAAGGTAGTGTTCCCATATTTAGACAATGCCAATGCACAATAATTGTCTTCTCTATAGTTCTCTTTCGCCGTATGTTTCTATCTATTTGATCGTCAATTAATCAATTGATCAATCTATTGATGTGCCGATCTCTCAAGGAGCTGAACCGAACATGCAGGGCTATGCAGCAGAGAGTGGTCGAGCTGATTTCACGGGTCTCAAACGAGGAAGTGACTGAGGAGCTGCTGCACGTCAACGACGACCTCAACAACATTTTCCTCCGGTATGAGAGGTACGGTCAATCAAACGCTCAATCAGAATTGTGTTTTTATAGCACAACAAGGGCTTCAGAAGAGGGACCAAGTGTGTGCACATTCAAGCAAAAATACTCAGTTGCAAGAAGAAGAAGAAGAAAACAATGCTGATTGTCTGTGATGGAAGGTGACCTTAAGAGCCATGAACCGTTATATAAAATGTATTATTATTAATAACAGTTTTTGGTAATCTTTCAATCATCTTGGATGTCAATAGCATGTGTGCCTGTTCAACAGAACTAGATGTTTTTCACCCAATGTGTGAGATGAAGACTCGTATGTTAAGAAAATAAGTAATTGATTTTTGCAGGAACCTTTTAAAAAATCTTTTGTTCAAACTGTATCTGAATTCATGATTTTAAAGAGGAGGCTCCTGCTGTAATTAGACCCCAGCTGGCCAAGGAAAACATAATTGTTGAGAAAGCGTGCTCAACGCAGATTTAATACAATGTTTTGCAATTTCAAACACCACAAAGTTACGGCGCTTGTGTGAAGACTCGATCCTTTTAAACATTCTGCGGCTTCAAACTGGTAAAATGTCTCTTTGAAGAGGGTTCTGAAGATGAAAGTTGTGTAAGCATTTGAACCCCACAAACCTTGTGGTAAAAACATTAAAGGTTTTCTTCCTCACAGGTACGAGAGGTACAGGTCGGGTAGAGCCGCTCAGAACAACGGGGTGAGTACCATCAACACACAGTCTGTGTTCAAAGAGCAGAAATCAAACGCCCACATACTCTCTAGGGATCGCCTGTTTTGTTTTGGCATCAGCTGTGGCAGTTAATGATGCTATGAGGGGTGTTTCAGACAAATCCGTCCACATAGCCATTTTTGTATGTGATGTATGTATTACTATGTATGATGGCGTACACAATCCACTGCAGAATTAACCCATAATGCAATTGGATGGCATTTTTTATCTTCATCAAAACTGGAAGAGCAAAGCAAAGTCCCAATCTGCTATTTAGAGTGTACATTTGCCAGTACCAGTGATTTGCCAGAGGGTTAGGGGTATCTCTCATGACATCCCACATAGCTGTTTGTGTTTGCATTCTGTTGATCTTTCTGTGTGCTCTGTCTGTTTGTGTTGTGGCCAGCTGATGGAGGCAAGTATGTTGCCAGTTCCAGGTTCAATCCCAGCCAATGTGCTGGGATTGAACAGAGTGATGAATGTTAACACGTCTGCTAGATGGAGCTAAAGCTTAGACCCATCAGTAGCACCGTGTGAAGCTAGATACTAAATGTCCTTCCCTTCCCTCCGTCCTTCTGTCTCACACATCTGAAGTCTTGTGCAGATGTTCGTGCGACCCTCAGTACTGTTCTTGTGCCTCCGATCCACAACTACTGACCCTCAATGTTGTCTTAAATTGTGTAAATAGTCAATCCGGTAGCATTTCAATAGACACAATGTATTCTCTCTGTATACAAGGGCAAACGCTCAGTAATATGTGCTTCCTTCATCTCAATTCTCCGCTTGAACTGAATTGTTGACGGCCTTCTCTTTTGCTCTATGTGCTCCCTTTCAGATGTTGAATGAGGCCACAGAGGACAACCTGATAGACCTTGGCCCAGGCTCCCCTGCTGTGGTCACGCCCGGGATTAGCTCTAGCCCTCCACCCAAATCAACCGCGGGGGCCACCGCCTCCCCGGCCCATAACCCCACGACGGCCTCTCTTTCGTCCGCACTCGCTAGTATTGGTAAGAACAATCACGTACGCTCTCTCTTACCAGAGCTATAACATCCCTCCTCCCCGGTCTCTGCAGACGTGGCATTGGAGAAGCAGCAGAGTGTAAAAAAGGTTCATAATCTGGCTACTAATGGAAAGTGAGCCCAGCAACATAACTCATTCAGTGCTCGCTCCCCTGTTGGTCTCTAGAAAGGCTCTGCGTGCTGCAGTGCTCTGGTTAAAGATTACATATGTAGCTGTTCTGAATCTTTCTTCATAATCCTCCATCTCTGCTTTCTCCTTCCTCTCTTCGCTCCTCCCCCTTTTCCTGCTCTCCTCTCTCGGCGTCCCTCTCCAGATGTAGCTTCAGAAGGCGGGAGCGGGACCCCGTCCTCTGTACCGGGACGCAACCAGGACGACTTTGACATGTTCGCCCAAACCAGGACCAGCTCTTTGGCCGAGCAGCGCAAAAAGTAGGTCAAGATTTAATTTTGCTTCTGGGGCAGCCCAGATCCTCATGTTTTTACTCAGGGTGTAATTTATTTTAATTTAAGTGACGTGCCCTCTGTCCCTTAACCTGCACTCGCTACATCGTCTTATCATGAATTATTCCCTCGTGCATTTCCTGAAATGGCTTTTAAATACCTCCAGTGTATGGATGCTAATCTGGTATTTTCTCCTCCAACAACTTGTTGCCTTCAGCTGTAAGTTGAACATTATCAGCAATAAAACTGATAAAGTCACGGCAAGGCAGTTCCCATTTGAGAATAATGTGTAAAGTGAGATTTTTCTCATCCTCGCTGCATCACTTTGTCTATTACTTTTCCTTCTCCAGTACTATGGATTTGTTCCTGTTCTTGATGAATGCTGCATAATTGCAAAAGGCTGTTTTGGGATATCTGGTGTCTCAGCGGTTCTTGCCAAATAAAACATCCCTGCTGGCCAGAGACCATTGTTGCATTTCATTTCTCCACTGTGCTGCGTCATGAATATGAAATTTCTTACCATTGTTGCTGCTCTTGAAAAATACCACATAATTTTGGCATTTGACCGGATATTCATGGAATGAAATTACGTTATCATCAAAATGTGTGAACATTGTGGAGTATTAACTCTTTCACTGTTTTTTGACCGTGTTTTTTTCTTGCTCTTAATGCTGCTGATTATGTTTTGTGCCCAGTGTAAAGTACGAGGACCCTCAGGCTCTGGGTAGCCTGGCCTCGGCTTTGGATGTGAGACAACAGAACACAGGAGGGGTGAGTACACTGATGCATGTACTTTGAAACTGTGCTCACCCATATATAGCGTGGGTGCTGATGAGCCTCTCCTGTAACCAGTCTGTCCTCAGCCCTTGGTCTCTCCCTGCATGTGATGGTCTGTGAGCCTGTATGATCCACAGTCCGGTGCCGTGCTACTTAAACCAACAGGCGTAGGGTTGTGAATTGACTATTGCAATTACTGAATAGATAAAATAAATATTTTGTATGTGGAAACTATTCAAGCAGGCCTTTTTAAGTGAGTACTCAAAAGATTATTTAAATAGAAGTTTTAGCTGTTTTGTCTTTACTTGAAAAAATTATTCAGTTTTTTGTTTAATTAAATCAAAAAACTCCACCCAGTCCCTTTGTACACAAAAGCAAACGATTTTTGTCGTTGCTCCTCCTGTCTTAGCACACATTGCAATATATTTGCATGGCTGTACTATGTACACAGACGATTCTGAACTGCCACACACACACACACACACACACACACACACACACACACACACACACACACACACGGTGGTGATCGCACATACCACTTCTTTTTTTAGGTACGCCCGAGGCCCAAAGCCTCGTACATTGCTCCCTCTTATTTTCCTCATTTTCATCTTTATGGAATCAACCTTTCATCGTTGTTCTCACCTCTTTTTCTCCCCTTTTTAAATGACAGCCGTCTCTTGAATATTTGACTTCTCCTCTGTCTCTCTCTCTCTGCACTGTGTGCTATGCTGTGGTCGGGCGTGCTACATTTCTTCTCTTTTGTAAGGTGTTGTTTTGTTGTTGATTCAGCTGAGTGTAAAAGGGGATGATAACCCAGCAGATCAGGAGCTGCCCATAGACAGCTGGCTTATTACCCAAGGAATGGTGAGGACTCCATCCTCAGTGTGTCCTCCTACCCCACCCTCGTGTCCACCGTCACCCCTGCTCTCAACCTCCTGCGGCATCATCCATAACCCTCATGAGCTGCTCTAATTTTTAGCCTCATGTCATTGCTCAGTCCTGGAATGCCCGAACAAACCCATGTCAGGAAACCATGACCTAGTTTTTCCACCTCCATGTCGGTACAGATGTTGTACTCTAGTGTTGGGCAATATGATGATACCTTACAGGGATAGTTTGGATCTTTTTGAAGTGGGGTTGTTTGAGGTACTTATGTATACTCAGTAGACAGCGATTGGTACACGCCCAGTTTTGAGAAAGCGAGAGGAGTCATGGCATGTGAGGTGGGCGGGGCAGCAGCTAAAGGAATTTTAACCACCTAAAAGAGACTCACACAAAATAAATCTATATTAGTTTAAGTGTATGCTATATTTAGATTATGTTAACCGCTTTATTAGTTCAGTATTAAGTATTTAATTCATTGGATTAACCAAAAATGTACATTCTCTGGTATTCATACAAGCGGTTTATTTATTTAATTCCAGAAAATATTTATTGCTCCATTGATATAGATTGACCTCTATAATGATATAGGATATTATCCACATTGCCCACCTTCATGGCACTCCACTGACATGGGCGCTGAACACTAAACCCATTACTGATGCATGCCTCCGTAATGCCACCCCTTTAGAGATGGTTAATGAGCTTGACAGGTCACCAGGGAACCTCCATCAGCTTGATTCATCTCCCAACAGTCACACACTAAAACCGCAGGGAAGTACAGATACTTCTGCTACACAGCACGGTTAAATCAACAATGATGAACATTGTTAAAGTACTGATAACATATTATCCAAGCGTAACAAAATGGTGATCTGCTGTGTAGTGGAAAGTATTTGTCAGTTGTCCTCTAACTGTCTTTGGATCTTAAATAATACACTAGATGTAACTAACATCTCACCCTAACCAGAAATAGATCAACTAACATAGGGATCTGTAGTTCTAATATTTCTAACACTAACAATTAAGTTAATATTTTGACTGAATATTTGAATATAAATGATAACACTTTGAACTTGTATCACTGTGAGTCATGAGAAGAACAGACTTATTGCACACTTTTCAACAGCATTTTCTCTCCTGTTCAGGCAGCTGCATGTGTTTGTTTTTTTCCTGTGAATGACTTTCACTGCCCTGGCCTTTTATTTTGAAAAGCTCCCTTCATTGCGTTAACTGTGCGTCTCTCGAGGAAAACCCATCCGCGTTGTTGAAGTCTATAGCAGGGTCTCGGGAAAAGGTTTTTTGTTTCCTCTATTAGCGTTTGACATCGGTTTGATGGCAAATGTGGACTTTGACTTTTAAGCAGTGTGTTTAAACAAAAAGCATGCAAGCATCTTTCGATCATTTCCCAGAATGCTACTCCTCGGGGATGGACTCGAGCCACTCTGATAGTTTCCTTTTCAACGTCCTATAATGCAACACACTTTCCTAGCAGCCCTGATCCACTGGGGCCGCTTGGTGCCCACACGAACATACACGCAAACGCACACCCCTCCCACCCCCGACGTGGCGTCATCGCATCATCAGTCACCGCTCGCCACGCAGCGTTTGTGTGTGCAGTGTCGTGTGCTCCATGTGTGTGTATGCCGTGGGATTGCCCCGCCTCTCGACGGTCCCTGTGCTTTCAGCTTTTCCCAGCCAATCAATCGCTTAATCACGTTCAAGCGATTTGCTAATTAACTAATGATGTGGAATAATTAACGCTGCTGTGTGACATTAGTCGGCAGCTGTTAAGCCATGTCAGCGCTTCGGAGCTAATGAGAACAATACACAACCTGGGAACTGCTGAACTCATTGACGACAGCTGAGAAGCAGATTGTTGCACATGATAAAACAGTAAGAGCACAGACTTGAGAGGGGTTGAGTGTGCATCGTCATCTTGTTCTCATTTTGATTTGTTTTCATTTTAACCATCTTCCTTTCCGAGCCTTTGGTGACACCTTATTCTTGTTATTTTGTGTTTGTGTTAAAATTATTTATTTTTTTGGGTGTCTTTCTGTTGTGTGGCTTCGGCGCTGCCCCTTGGTTTGTCCATGGCTTTGCTCCATAGATCCCCGTATCGCAGTCCTCTGTCATGGATGACATAGAGGAGTGGCTCTGTGCTGACGTGGTGAGACTTCTTTACCTTGATTTATATACTTTTCTCTTCTTTCTCTCTCCCTTCTCCCCTCGGTTATGTTTTGTTTTTCTCGATAGCGCATTTCACCCGTCTCATATAACTGGATACATTTGACTTTAGTTTCCTTTCACGTCACTTCCTTCCATTCACTCTAAACTAATGTGTTTCCACCAATCACTTGCATATAACAGTTTGAGGTTTGCTAACATAGAGCTAATGGCGGTCAAGTTAAAATGTGGTATGAGCTTCCTTAACATGTGCATGTGGTCGTGGACTCAACGGCTCAAGAAGGTTCCTTGTTGTCTTCACCTGTGAAGAGTGTGGAAGGCTTTGAATAGTTTGTGTGAACTTGACAGGCTTTTGACTTGTGTGATGCTTTTGTGTATCAGCATAATGTGTTGCTGACTGTACTGTACAGTATGGTTTAACTCCATTAATGACGCCAATTTGTGTTCGTTATCTGATTGCTTTTTTCTCTTCTCAATAGAAAGGGGATGCTGCAGAGGAAGGGGTGACCAGTGAAGGTAAAGGCTGATCACAGCTGCATGTGTTCCACTCGCTCTAGTGTGTGTATGTGTTAAGTTTTGTTGTTTTTCACCCTTGAATCAATCTGTTCCTTTCAGAGTTTGATAAGTTCCTGGAGGAGCGAGCAATGGCTCCAGACTCTCTGCCGTCTCCCCCCGGAGCTCACCCTGCTCACCCCGCTCGTGCCCCCGCTGGCTCCCAGAAGAAGGCTGAACGGACGGAGGATGCCCTCTTTGCCTTGTAGACTCTTCTCAGAGAACCGCGGCCGCTCTCCGGGGGCATCTCAAGGTCCTCGCCCTCGATGATTCCTCCCCACCGGCCCCTCCAGTCCCTCACCGACTGGAAGTGGTGTAGCAAGTGATCTCCACCTCCTTGTCATTCTCTTGCCACGGTGTTGCTTTAACATGCAGAGGTCCAACATGTTTACTGCGCCATGACTGCGTTACATTTTACTATATATGGATGTATTAATCTGTTTGTGTGGGATGTACTACTCGCAGCCCTGCGTCTCATTTGTAACGCGCCACCAAAGGAAGACGAGCTAACTTGTCTGATGTGGTTTTAAAATGTGGTATATTACTGCGAGGTTAATGGAAAGAAATCCACTGCAGGACCATGCATTGAGTCGTTATGGAAGCATACAATTAGGATTACATTGTGTTTGACTACATTCAGCTAATTGCTAATTTATGCTTGTATTATTTTAATGTACTAGCGCTGTGGTTATGGTCGATCCAGGCTTTTTTTGGTTTCTCTCCACAAAATTCTCCAGTTAGAACTCTAGTCTTGCTTTTCATACTGAGATGTATGTGGAATGGCAACAGGTTTTATTTCCAAATTTGCCTGAAGCAGTGTGGACAAAAGGCTTATGTTAGCGGGCTAATTTTTGCTAACTAGGGATGTAATAGCTAAATCATAGCTACTCTTGATGAGTGTACGCCAGCATTCCTTTTACCAAAGGGAATAAAAAAAACAAAGCTCTTAGAAGCACTAGTTAAGATTCTTTATGTATTTTAAAAGGCTAAGGGGAAGGAATGTGCCCATGGAATATTTCCCACCAGTCTGTTCAGTCCTCTGGAAAGCTGCAACAAATTAGCTGCTCTTGAACAATTGCAAAAACTTTAAGCCATTCCAAAGAAAATTGAGGCTTTCATGACCAACTAGTATTAAATTGTACCTGTTGAACAGCAGTCATCTTTGTGTGTTATAGATGTTAAAGGATCATGAACATTTTCCTTCCCCCGATATATTAATGTCTGTGCACTTTGAAGCAAAAACAAGTCTGTATTTTTTTCCTTTGTGTTTACAAGATGGTTACTATTTTTCTAGAGGATGGGAAATGGTCTTTAGAGTGACTTCATTTTGCACTTAACTCTTGTCACTGTGTTATTGCTGGGCTTGTTCACAAGTAAGTGGATTGATGGACAGTTCAACGTTATGATAGCAAAACCTTTTAGGAATTTTAAAAATAACGTACAGATGCAAGACAGAATATGGCATTTATTTAAAGGATCAGCATGACTTTGCGCTGGCACCATAATCAACTAACGGACAAAAAGGAAAGCTTACAATAATGTACTGTATTAAAGGCAGTATTCATATAGGTATATTTTCACTTACTCTAAACTATGTACTCTATATACCTCAAAATACGGGAATTCTAGTTTCTGTATCTTGTTAAAGTTATTAAGGCTCATAGTAATATCCAGAGGGCAGAGAGGTTTATGTATTATTTGATTCCCTGATTGTATTTTCATAGTTCATGTAAAAAAAGAAACCCTTCATCATTTATCTTTTTGTGGTTGAGGCTGAAACATGCAGCAAACAATCACAATTGTACTTTCTTTGATTTGTGCAGTCAAAGCCGTACTTTCATTCTTGATGTGTTTTCCTCCCGGTATGATTTATCTGCTCCTGTTGGAGCTGCTGCCAAGCTTTTCTGTGATTGGCTGATTTCAACAAAGTGGCTCCGACTGGAGTTTGTTTTTGAGGCAAAAAGCAATCCTGCCTCCATTCCAGCGCTTTTGCTTTTTTTTTTTTTTGGGGTGTTTGTTTTAACTTTGCTCTGCACTTGAAAGATTGTTTTCGTCCATTTAAGACCAAACGCCTCGTCTATCGAGGCATCCCAAGTCGTAAAAGCCTAATTCATGCATCAACATTACGTGTTGTCAGTATAGGCCTCCCGCTAGAGGGAAATATTCATGATGTTATACTTTGTTAACATAACTGCAATGGTGACATTGAAAGAAATTTGTGACCGTGTAATCATTGTGATTAAATATTGTGATGTATTTTAGTTTGGGAAAATTAATGATTAACGAGCTTTAACTTTTTGTTTAATGCTGTATGGTTACATATGGTTTATATGTTTAATATGGTTGCCAGGTAACTGAGATAATAGCGTTAAATTTACAATCAACCATTGTGTTCACTTTATAAAAATAAAAAATGACCATGCAGACGGAACAAAAGGGATTACTAAAAATGAAATGGGAGATCCTTTCAAAGGGAACTTGAGTAATTTTCTGTTTGTATGTTACGTATCTCTGGATCTGTAACAGTGTATTGTGTTACTTGCTTTTATGAAGCTTATGTCCTGATTGCAACATGCTATCTCAAAATGGTCATTGAATGTCTTTTAATACTGATGAAGCAGAGCATTGAGCGGATGTGTGGTGGACATGCAAGAGAGGCTTGTTTTCTGTCAATGGGTGTCCCATGTCTGTTTGGCTGTGCCGTCTTCTGCCATTACTAATGGTCAGATTTTTGTTTGACCTAATGCACGTATATAACTGCCCAATAAAACACTAGCAATGTGTGACCTCTACCTCACAACTGTTTGTGGTTATTTTACAATCAAGGGCTGTGTGACAATCTCTTGCTGCTTCGTTGTCTACATGCTGATGCAACCCATCCTCAATCTTGCACTGCACTGGTCATCTATGTCACATGATGAGCCTCATGGACATTTCATCCACTCACCTCAAAAAGATTAGCACATAAAGTGTCACAAATTCCATCCATCCATCCATCCATTTTCCACCGCTTATCCGGGGTCGGGTCGCGGAGGCAGCAGGTCAAGCAGGCTGACCCAGACTTCTCTCTCACCCGCAACATCTACCAGCTCATTCTGGGGGATCCCGAGGCGTTCCCAGGCCAGCTGGGAGATATAATCCCTCCAGCGTGTCCTGGGTCTTCCCCGGGGCCTCCTACCAGATGGACGTGCCTGGAAAACCTCTAAAGGGAGGCGTCCTGGAGGCATCCTAATTAGATGCCCGAACCACCTCAGCTGACTCCTTTCGACACGAAGGAGTAGCGGCTCGACTTCAAGCTCCCTCCTGATGTCCGAGCTCCTTACCCTATCTCTAAGGCTGAGCCCGGCCACTCTACGGAGGAAACTCATTTCGGCCGCTTGTATCCGCGACCTCGTTCTTTCGGACACGATCCAAAGCTCGTGACCATAGGTGAGGGTTGGGACGTAGACCGACCAGTAAATTGAGAGCTTTGCCTTTCGGCTCAGCTCCTTCTTCACCAAGACGGCCCGGTGCAACGCCTGTTTTACTGCTGCAGCCGCACCGATACGCCTGTCGATCTCCCGCTCCATTTTACCCTCACTCGTGAACAAGACCCCGAGATACTTGAACTCCTTCGCTTGTGGTAGGCACTCTGTCCCCACCCGGAGGGAGCAATCCACCGGTTTCCGGCAGAGCACCATGGCCTCAGATTTCGTGGTGCTGACTCTCATCCCCGCCGCTTCACACTCGGCTGCAAAACGCCCCAGTGAATGCTGGAGGTCATGGTCCGAGGAGGCAAACAGGACCACATCATCTGCAAACAGCAGAGAGGCTATCCTGAGATCCCCGAACCTGACATTCTCCGCCCCACGGCTACGCCTAGATATCCTGTCCATGAAAGTCACGAACAGGACCGGTGATAAAGGGCAGCCCTGGCGGAGGCCAACACCCACCGGGAACGTATCTGACTTACTGCCGAGGATACGAACACAGCTCCTACTGCAGGCGTACAGAGACCGGATGGCCCGTTGCAACGGGTCCGGCACACCATACTCCCGCAGCACCCCCCACAAAAAGCCCCGAGGGACCCGGTCGAAAGCCTTCTCCAAGTCCACAAAGCACATGTAGACTGGTTGGGCAAACTCCCAGGACCCCTCCAGTATCCTTGCAAGGGTAAAGAGCTGGTCCACTGTTCCACGACCAGGACGAAACCCGCACTGTTCTTCTTGAATCCGAGGTTCGACAAACGGTCGGAGCCTCCGTTCCAGCACCCTGGCATAAGCTTTTCCCGGGAGGCTGAGTAGTGTGATACCCCGATAATTCGAGCACACTCTCCGGTCCCCCTTCTTGAAGATGGGAACCACCACCCCGGTCTGCCAGTCCATGGGCACTGTGCCCGACCCCCATGCGACATTGAAGAGGCGTGTCAGCCAAGACAGCCCAACAAAGTCCAGCGCCTTCAGCATCTCAGGGCGGATTTCATCCACCCCCGGCGCCTTGCCACCAAGGAGCTTTTTGACTACCTTAGTGGCCTCTGCCAGGGATATGGGTTCATCCAACCCCAAGTCTTCAGGCGCTGCCCCCTGTTCAGGGGACATGTTGACCGGGTTTAGGAGTTCCTCAAAGTGCTCCTTCCACCGCCCGACGATATCCTCTGTCTGGGTCAGCAGCAACCCTCCCCCGCTGATAACAGCCTGGGGAAGGCCCTGCTTTCCCTTCCTGAGTCGTCGGATGGTTTGCCAGAACCTCCTTGAGGCCAACCGAAAGTCCTTCTCCATGGCCTCCCCGAACTCCTCCCATGCCCGAGTTTTAGCATCCGTGACCACCGCAGCTGCAGTCCTTCTGGCCTGTCTGTACCTGTCAGCTGCTTCAGGAGACCCCTGGGCCAACCAAGCCCGAAAGGCCTCCTTCTTCAGCTTGACGGCTTCCCTCACCCCCGGTGTCCACCACCGGGTTCTCGGGTTGCCGCCACGACAGGCACCGATGACCTTCCGACCACAGCTCCTAGCGGCCGCGTCCACAATAGAGGCTTTGAACATGATCCACTCGGATTCCATGTCCCCAACCTCCCTCGGGATGTGTGAGAAGTCCTTCCGGAGGTGGGAGTTGAAGACCTCCCGGACAGGATCCTCCGCCAGACGTTCCCAGTTCACCCTCACTACACGTTTGGGCTTGCCAGGTCTTTCTGGCCGACTCCCCCGCCATCTGATCCAACTCACCACCAGGTGGTGATCAGTTGACAGCTCTGCTCCTCTCTTCACCCGAGTGTCCAAAACATACGGCCGCAGATCAGATGATACGATTACGAAGTCGATCATTGATCTCCGGCCTAAGGTGCTCTGGTACCAGGTACACTTATGAGCCACCTTATGTTCAAACATGGTGTTTGTTATGGACAAACTGTGGCTAGCACAGAAGTCCAACAACGAAACACCACTCGGGTTCAGATCAGGCAAGCCGTTCCTCCCAATCACTCCCCGCCAGGTTTCTCTGTCGTCGCCCACGTGAGCGTTGAAGTCTCCCAGGAGAACTATGGAGTCGGCAGGCGGCGCCCTTTCCAGGACCCCTCCCACCAACTCCAAGAAGGCCGGATACTCCGAAATGCTGTTTGGTGCATAAGCACAAACAACAGTCAGAGCCTTACTCCCCGCAACCCGTAGGCGCAGGGAGGCGACCCTCTCGTTCTCCGGGGAAAACTCCAACACGGCGGTGCTCAGCCGGGGACTCGTGAGTATCCCCACTCCCGCCCGGCGCCTCACACCCTGGGCGACTCCAGAAAAGAACAAAGTCCAACCCTTCTCCAGGAGTTTGGTTCCAGAGCCAGCGCTGTGCGTGGAGGTGAGCCCAACTATATCTAGCTGGTACCGCTCCACCTCCCCCACCAGCTCCGGCTCCTTCCCCGCTAGCGAGGTGACGTTCCACGTCCCTAGAGCTAGTCTATGTCGCCGGCGATCGGCTCGCCCAGGCCCCCTGCCCGGCCCGCCGCCCGGTCTACATAGCACCCGACCCCGATGTCTGTCCCTGCGGGTGGTGGGTCCACAGGGTGGCTGCACCATGATGTTTCTTCGGGCTGAGCCCGACCGGGCCCCATGGGCGAAAGCCCGGCCACCAGACGCTCGCCGACGAGCTCGCCTCCCGGGTCTGGCTCCGGGAGGGTGCCCCGGTTTCCCTGGTCCGGGCGAGGTAGCTACAGTCACAAATTGTAATACTTTTTTGCTGCTTCCTTCAGTTGCCTGTGGGGCGCCAGTAGTAGTTTTCTAAAATGATGTGCGCCAATGAATAAGACATGCACCTTTTATGTAAACAAATCCCATCACCAACAATACCAGGTTTGCTGACTGGCTGTTAATATTACTATACTCCCCTCATACTGACAACAACTTTGCAGTGCTACTCTAGGTCACTGACCTAATTCCCCAGAATGCTTTTGTGGGGTTCCCCCTTAGTGTTCATGTGACGGTGTGTTTACGTTTTAGTTTTTTTTAAAAGGCTAAAATTGATACAAAGGTAAATTAAGTATGTCTTGGCAATTGTTTACAATATTATTAATGAAAGTGTGTTTTTTACTGGACATTATACAGGTTAAATTGTATATATAACTGTACTGAGGGAACATATTTGGTATTTATTATCCATTTATTTGGTCAAAAATGACAATTTAGCCGCATCATTTATTCTGTTGGGACACCTGTATCCCTCCAGGTTTTTCTTCCTGCTACTGTTCTAAGATAGAAACACATGATGTAATCGCTAGACTCAGATGTAACGTCAGATCACCCCACTCGGCTCCTGAGCTTCTCATTGGTCGATTTCACTGGTTCTACAGGAGGAGCTGCTGCTTCGAGTCAAACAAACTTGTCTTTAATTAGCTCACGCCTACTCGGAACTCATTGGCTGTTGGGGTCAAACCCACAATAAACACGTCCATGCTGTTTCCCTTCAAAATACACAGTGTGATGAAATACAGTATATGCCGAATATTAATATGTATGTACAGAACTGGGATGAATAGTACGGGCTAATTTATTATATATAACATATTACATGTATACACCGAAGATAATCATATCATACAAGTTATACGTTAGATTGATTTTGACATTTTGAAGCCATTATAAAGGTTTGTTGAGTACATTAATATTAATGTTTCATTGTACGTTGTTGTATTATAAAATGATGGAACTTTCTCCACATTATGACTCCTCTTCAGTCAAATAATCAAAACAACCCGGACAAACACGGTACGTGGGAATCCAGTTCAAATGCAGCGATTGGCTGGCGAGCCTGTCAATCAACATCAACTGGGTGGGTTCTTTCGGCGGCTACTGTAAGCATGTTCGTACTGAACGAGCGTCAGTGGTGTTTGGCTTGGTTTGACAAGTTTCCCCTGGATCACCATGGGGGTAGGAGTGAGTAGTTAGTTGACACATCAATACAAAGTTGCAGCTCACTCTCCGCGTGTCTCAGGTGGACTCGGTATTGGACGTTTTTGGCCAATGTAGGGACGCGAGAAGTTCCCCCATTTTTCGTCTCTGAGCGATTCCACAACCAGTCAAGTTTATATTATCGGGGAAGCCAGACACAACAGTAACGATGAACAGCCTGTCTTTTGACGACCCGTCGTTGGATAATCTGGACCCAACGCTGTCGCTAAATGACCCCAGCGACATTGACACGGCCCTTTTAAGCGACATTGATGGTAAGACAATACAACAGTGTTTGCTAGCTGACCCAGTCACGTTAAACCAACAACACTGCTCGTGACTTGGAACAACGTTACCTCCTGTACACCAGGTGTGTTTTGTATGCCTCGCCTCCTGCGTTTTGCATATAATGTTCAGCGTAAAAGCCTAATTTATACCAACATTAACCGCCATTAGTGAGCAGTTTAAAGGGCTGAAGCTCACGTCGTAGCGTTAGCTTCCATTAGCTCGACTCTGGAGCTAACGCTGGCCATTTAGCGAGATAGTATACTGTCTATGTTGTCTGAGGTGATAATAGTCGGTATTG
Source organism: Cottus gobio (assembly GCA_023566465.1). Classification (NCBI taxonomy): domain Eukaryota; kingdom Metazoa; phylum Chordata; class Actinopteri; order Perciformes; family Cottidae; genus Cottus; species Cottus gobio. The sequence continues at coordinate 8,598,616 of CM042232.1, read as the reverse complement.
TCCACGCAGTCGTGTCTCACACACACGACTCAGAACACGCCATCATAATCTTTTCGTACTAACCGATTAATGGAGCCGGTTAACTGAGCTAGTAGGTTCAGCTAACGCGAATGGGCCCCGCCCCCTCTTGCTCTAGAGACGCGAGGTTACTGTCGGTCATCACTCGTAGTTGGGTTCACCGCCTCAGTTGACCGAGTTAACACATGTTCGATACACCTTTTTGTCAAGAAATAAACAAGATGTATAGTATTTTATATTACTATGTGCACGATTGACACATGTTGCCCCCTTATGTTTGTTGTAAACACGTGCGTGTTTACCTTTGCATTAATGTTAGCTTTAGCTAAATACTGGCACTGCAATGTAACCAACGTTAATGGTGTAACGTACAGGGATGTAGAGTAAATACAACATTATTGAATTATACATATATGAGGAGTGTACTATTTTATTTATTTATTATAGTAATAGCTAGTGTGTATATTTTTGTATGTTAATAGTCCAAGGATATTAGTGCATAGCACCACTGCGCAATGCACATCCCCCAGACGTGCTCGCGTCTTCCTAAATTTGACCGACAGTAACCCTCCGTGCTGCTGCTCGGTGGTAACCTCGCGTCGAGCCACGCGCGCGCGCTCTCTTCCCTGTCTTGGCCTGATCGGCATAGCGAGTCTCCTAGACGCGCTCTGATTGGCCAAGAGCGATCACCTCATCCAAAACACTGGACTATAAAATCAGGCTGCTACGTTTCCACTGCACACACTCATTCACACAACAGTGTCCGATTGTTGTTGTTTTTGCGATATATCCTGTTGAGCTTCATCAAGTCAAATTAGAGACTACATAATACTTTGTCCATTTGAGAGAAGAGTATAGTACAGTGCCATTATACAGTTGAATATGAATTTAAATACTGTGCAAAAGTTTTAGGCAGGTGTGAAAAAATGCTGTAAACTAATAATGCTTTCAAAAATAGAAGTGCTAACAGTTTATTTTCATCAATTAACAAGATTTTTCTTTTGTTCGCTCACTTTGCATTTTGTTAATTGATGAAAATAAACTGTTAGCACTTCTATTTTTAAAAGCATTCTTAGTTTACAGCATTTTTTCACACCTGCCTTTTGCACAGTACTGTATATATATTCTTAAACAATTTAGATATGCTCTTTTCATATCATGCTCATGAGAACCCATGGGTCAATAGTTGCAAGACCATAATTAACCATGAATATTTCATTATGTTTGTCAAGCAATGCAGCACATTTGACAATTGTTCTGTTCGTTCTTTGTAGTACTTTAGCCCACAGCTTTTGCACTTTGTATGTCAGAACGCATTCTGAATAGGATTCATTCATTTATCCATTCGGATCAAATTTAGATTATTTTTGGATCATGGTTCTAATTCTTGATACATTTTTTTGAAAAAAAGCAATGAACACTTCCTTTTATTTAATCAGTTTCAAGCTACCGTAGCAGTATTTTTTTCTTATTTACACTATTTGCTGATTCTCGTTTGGGGTAAAAAAAAATCTGAAATAAATAAAAATGACTTGTATATAAAAATTCCCAATTACTTTTAATTGGGAAAGTTTTATACTTTTTTTGTACTTGAATTTTACATTCTGACATTAACTGGGTCTTGGAGCAGAATAGTGCATTCTTACCCCATCCTGCAATGAAAGTTGTGTTAGATGTAATTTACTTCCATGACATTATTTTTTACACAATGATTATATTTTGAAGCACAAGTATTGTATTCTTGTGCTCATTTTTGAGGGCTCTCTCTGATCTATCATAGCATACACACTGTACATGTGGGTTGATAAATGGCTAACCAGCAGCGTAGATGGAAATAAAGGAGATCCAGTTTACAATCGAGAAGTTGTACAACTCTATAAGCCAAACTGAAAACCATGTTTCTATGAAATGTCGGTGTCTCATCAATTTTAAACCTGCTCCAATTCCAGTGTTATCTTGGAAGATTCTTATATATTTTTTCAGTTGCAGTGACCATGGTTCTGTTTCTTTCCCTCTTCAGACATGCTACAGCTCATCAGCCACCAGGACATGGAGTTTGGAGGACTGTTTGACAACCCTCCATATACGGGGCCTCCTCCCACCCAAGAGCATCCTGGTTTGTCCCAGACCATCACCACACCTCCAGCTCCAACTCTAGTTCCAGTTCCAGCTCCAGCTCTAGTTCCAGCTCCAGCTCCAGTTCCAGCTCCAGCTCCAATCCCCACAACCTCACCTTCATTGTCCTCTTCCATCCTAAGTAGTAGCCCACACCTGGATGCACTCCTGGGCCCTCCCATCACCCGTAGTTCCTCCACCCCAGACAAGGCCTTCCAGCCTCCCACCTTCCAGCAGTCCCCTCTGGCCCAGGTTCCCAACTCCACACAGAGGCAGCAGCCAGCCTCCCCGCAGCAGCTTCAGAGCCTCAGGCAGCCCCTGGTGGAGCAGCCCCAACCCATTCTCTGCCCGCCTGCCTCGGCCCAGGCAGCTTCACCTCATGGCTCACCAGCACCAACCCCATCTTTTAGCGCCAAACCACAGGCCCTCCTCAGCTCTCCTGCACCCCAGACTCCGCCTCAACCCCAGCTGCAGGCACAACCTCCGGCTCAGGCGCAACAGGTCCGGATCAACTACAGCAACCAGAACAGCTACACAAGTAAGCACTCTTTGATGGCGATGAGGGTTTATTCTATTGCTTATACGTTAAACAGTACATGAGATCTACAGGTCCTTTAAATTATATTTTAGCCAATAGGAGCTATAATGTTTGGTTTTGGAACTGGTATAACAGTCCATCTCAATATATAATTTGGGGTGTTTTCCTGCATGCATTGTTGTACAAGAGGACAAAACACACAAACCAACCCACGAGCCCAAAGCATTATCTTACAACCTTACAATCACTGAACTACCCCATTTGAGCTGCTGCAAGGTGGCTGCTCACATGTATTGCATTTACTAAACTAAGTAACAAGGTTATTCAACTGAACTCATATCCAAGTCCAATTCTAATAAACTTTGATCAGCAATGTGTACAATATGCACCGTGTTCAGTGTTTGTAGCAAAGCGCTCATTTACAACAACGGGAGAAAAGTAGTAAATGAAACGTGGCTTCTTAGATGCAATACATGTTTATTACTCCTATAAAAGTCCCGATCCTTGTACTGACAGGTGATTGCGATAGCTAGCCCAGTTGGAGCTGATAAGAAATATAAGGTGACACACTGAGTGTTGCTATGACTTATTTGTATTTCACCTATTGGCCTACATACCCATACACAAGGTATTGTAGTAGCGTTGCATTAATAACCAATAATACGTGGTTATGTGGAAGAACTGGTACTTTACTGTTCAGTGGAAACGCATGTCTTTTTTTTATTTTTTTATCTGGCTTGCTACTCCACATCCTTGTGGAAAGCCCTGTTCATCACAGTGGAGTAGAAGATTTTGCCATGCCAATTTTTTAATGAATTTATAACGTTTGCTCTCTCTTAATCTCTTAATTCTTCATGTTAAAAATATGCCTCTTTTTTTTAGAATTTTTAGAATATCAAATAGTGTTCACAAACTGCCACATCACAGCAGTAAAACAAATACGGGTCCTATTTGACTATTGGCTGATAACATATATTGATTGATGCTATGTATTAGTTCTGTAATTTGTTTTTGTTATAATATTGAACTACAAAATTACAGTCAAGATTTGTTGTTTGACTGCTCGAGTCTGATGCCACTGAAGTCCTGAAATGTTCATGATTTCTGTTTAAAGGATAAAGGGGTAGTTTTTGCTGCAAGAATTAGATGAAAGCGATTGCTTCATGTACTGTATTACTTTATTGTGTGTGTGTGTGTATATATTTCATACGCTTATACATGCTTGTATTTAAACTATTTTCCAGCGGTCACTCCCAGCAGCGTGAGCCAAACCGCCACCATCTTATCATCCTCACCTCCAAGTGTTCAGCCGGTGACCATCCAGGCTCAGATCCAAGCGCTGACCACCACGTCTCCTCTCCTGACCACGTCAGGCAGTCCCCCAGTTCAAAGCATCGCACCCCACATGCAGCAAGTACCTGTGAGTACCTGAGCGTACATGTACATACAAAATAAGTGTACTCATTGTTTGTGTGTTATTGAACCAAAACCCTAACTGTGTGTCTTTACAGTACATGTGTACATCTTCTCAGGTGTTGCTGCAACCCCAGTTCATCAAGGCGGAGTCTCTGTTGCTGACCACTCTGAAGCATGACCCCTGCATTGTCACTACCATGTCCTCTGCCACCACCACCCCAGTACAGAGCGCTTCACTGCAGGTAGGCACATCATGTGCAACTCAATACTGAGATCAAACAATGATCGAATACGATTTCACTCTGCATTCCTTCGGTAACTGTAACTTTTTTTTTTTCCTGGCTTCCTTTTTTGTAATTCTTTTTTAACCTCTTTAGGCCTTTATGGGCGGTGGCACCATCTTGACCACGATGCCTGTCATGGTGGACGCTGATAAGCTGCCTATCAACCGCATCGCCATCAGCGCAAAGCCGTTCGGCCAGCCACACAAGGGAGAGAAGCGCACGGCCCACAACGCCATCGAGAAGCGCTACCGCTCCTCTATTAATGACAAAATCCTCGAGCTCAAAGATCTGGTGGCTGGTACTGAGGCCAAGGTAGGAGAGCGTTTCATTTAAATACATCGCAATCGATAACTCGCCTCCGCCTCCGCGACCCGACCCCGGATAAGCGGTGGAAAATGGATGGATGGATGGATGGATGGCAATCGATAACATTGCGAAGATCGGAGAAGCTCATCTTGTATTCTTTTGTTTCTACTTCCTTATAGCTCAACAAGTCTGCAGTGCTGAGGAAAGCCATCGACTACATCCGTTACATACAGCAGACCAACCAGAAACTCAAACAGGAGAACATGGCCTTTAAAATGGCAGCCCAGAAAAACAGTACGTGCTGAAAACCCGTCTCGTTGTTATTCCATAACCGCTTCGCTGCAATTTCTTTTCTTGAAAGCAAGTCATTCAGGTGACCTTTTGTGATGAGGTCTATCGGTAGCTACTGTTATCCTAAAATAACTGAAGTGAAATTGACGGTTGAAGATGTCTTTACTTTCTTGCCACTGATTGACCTCCTAACTCTCCTCATCTTTCCTTTCCTCTTTCTTCAGAGTCTCTCAAGGACCTGGTTGCCATGGAGGTGGATGGACCGGCTGATGTGAAGAACGAGCTGCCGACCCCTCCGGCTTCTGACGTGGGATCCCCCACCTCCTTCTCGCACTGTGGCAGTGACTCAGAGCCTGACAGTCCAATGGGGGAGGACACTAAGGTATGCATGATAAAAATAGTATCTAGATTTGCGTCAGTAATGGCTAAAATCCTCAGTCCACCACTTCATCAGAATAAAATATGTAGTTGCTGTCTGCGTGTTCAACTTTGCTAAAAGTATCTCTGTGGTCTCTTTATTTAGCAGCAGAGCGTGGACATGGTAGACAGTTCGGCAGCAGGAGGCAGTGCCGGCGGCATGTTGGACCGTTCCCGCATGGCTTTGTGCACCTTCACCTTCCTCTTCCTCTCCCTCAACCCTCTGGCCGCTCTGCTCTGCTCATCCGGCAGCAGCACAGCTGGAAGCTCAGCCGCCACTGCCACCCACCACGCAGGCAGGAGCGTCCTGGGTGTGGATATCGCAGGTAAACTGCAGCCCCCGTCGGTATGAGTGTCACAAAAACAAACTTTAAAATATGTAAGAATCTGATTTCATGTGGTTTTATTGAATGATAAATTAAATGTGTCTTCTGTAGCGGACTCGTGGGCCTGGATGGACTGGATGCTGCCAACTATACTGGTGTGGCTGCTGAACGGTATTCTGGTGTCGGGGGTCCTGATCCGACTGTTGGTGTATGGAGAGCCCGTAACCAGACCGCACTCTGGATCTTCTGTCTTGTTCTGGAGGCACCGCAAGCAGGCTGATCTGGACCTAGCTAGAGTACGTTTGTGTTTTTTACTAGTTAAAACCGATCAAATCTGATTATCTTCATGGAAATAATTGATCATTTAAAAAATGCAACATCACAATCTAAAAGAATATTATATTTCTACCTTTTTTTTTCCCTGTTCTTCTTCATCCTCACTGATCTCTTTCACCCTCCCCAGGGAGATTTTGCCCAGGCCAGTCAGAACCTGTGGACCTGTCTGAAGGCTCTTGGTCGTCCCTTACCCATCTCTCAGCTGGACCTGGGCTGTGCTGCACTCTGGTCCCTGCTAAGATTCTGCCTCCAGCGCCTCTGGGTGGGCCGCTGGCTGGCTGCCAAGGCTGGAGGACTGCGATCCGACCGCCCCCTGAAGGAGGACGCCAGCAAAAGCAGCCGTGACGCCGCCCTAGTTTACCACCGCCTGCACCAGCTACGCATGACAGGTCAGCTGGTTTGAAAAACGCTGTTTCTAAATAAGTCAGTGTTGTGTGAGTTTGAACACTGAAGAGTGGTGTATTGAAGTGACAGAAAACAACTCAGCCTGTTTGCTGCAAGAGTCAGTTTAAGTTGTAATCTTCTTGTCTTATATCTGTGCATACAGGTAAGCTGAATGGTAGCCACCTGTCAGCAGTGCACATGGCTCTCAGTGCAGTGAACCTGGCCGAGTGTGCTGGTTCCTGTCTGCCTGTAGCCAGTCTGGCTGAGGTCTACGTCTCTGCAGCTTTACGGGTCAAAGCCAGCATGCCGAGGATCCTTCATTTTACCTCTGTAAGTCCCCTCGGCTGCATACGCACAACCGTCTCGCTCACTCTTTTATAATGTGCAAATTTGATATTTTATTCAATTGTGTATTCAGTTGATTGACGCTGCAGTACTTGCACATATCCTGTTTAGAGTTCAAATGCTTTTGATTTGATTAAGTCAATTTGTCTGCCATGTTTAATGAAGAAACATGTTCTGTCCACATGGAACTTTAAGACATGAGAGTGGAGGACTTAACTTAACCTTTTATTCCGATAGCGTGTGTTCCTGAGCAGTGCCCGCCAGGCGTGCCTGTCTTCCAGTGGCAGTGTGCCTCCAGCTATGCAGTGGCTGTGTCACCCACTAGGTCACCGCTTCTTTGTGGACGGGGATTGGGCTATTCGCAGCATTCCTAAAGAAAGCATCTACAGCCAGGCTGGCAATACAGGTCAGTTCAGACAAAACATAGCGCACGCTCCAACGTGGCCTAAGCACCTGTTTGCTAGATGCACATTGAGGCCGTAGTAACCGCTCTGTTGGTCCTCTTACAGTGGATCCTCTGGCCCAGGTGACTCAGGCCTTCAGGGAGCATCTCCTGGAGAAAGCTCTGTACTGTGTGGCCCAGCCTCACGAAGAGAAAAGCCCCAGCCAGGGAGAAGGGTGAGGGAACCAAACACACTTCCAAATAACTGTTTATGATACGGCACACACCACTGGAATTTGTCTACCATTCATATCTTTTATTGGAATCTCATGGTTGATTAAGATTTGACAATTAACAATGAGGATAGCATAATGGACTATTCATAAAAACTGATTAATTTGGAAAATGTCTTTGTGTGTTCATGTGGCAGAAAAGTAACCATTCAGTGGTTGTCTGTCCTCAGGGAGTATGCTGATGCCCTGGAGTACCTCCAGCTGCTGATTAGTGCGTCAGATGCAGCTGGCGCCACCTCCCAGTCCTTCGCTATCGGCTCCAACATGGCCACCGTGACTGGTAAGTCGCTGTCATTTCTTTCACCAACACATTCCTTTGTCTAAGAGAAAAGAAACCAACCGCTGTAAAGACGATCTGGAACATTACGGAAATGTCGAGGCACCTTTTGATTGCCTTTTTCTTTTCCCGCATCATTCAGTCACCTGCCCCGACTGTTTGATTTCCTTTAATGTGTTTGCTAAATAAGAAGCACTGAGATAAAGTTAATTTTTATACTTTTTGAGATTGAGGGGCTTGATTTCCACTGGGTTGACTTTCACCCTCCCACCACTTTCCTTTGTCCTCACTGATTACAGATCTGAGCGAAAGGGGTTTAGGTGAAAGGGAGGCATCCACTAGATTGCTTCATCTATCTTCAGCGCTGTCAAATCGGTGATCACCTTGAGAAGAGGGAGGGAACGGGAGACTGCAGGGATTTTAATAGGAGACTTTTCTTGGCAGAGCCTCAGGTTGCTCACAATATTAGGTGTGTGTCTGTGTGTGTGTGTGTGTGTGTGTGTGTGTGTGTGCGTGTTGCCCAATGTTGAATGGAGTAGTTTTCCCTCATGAGGGAGTCGTCAAAATGGCTGCTTTCTCTCAGCATGTTGTGACTATGCCAGAGGGGAGAAACAGATTGATTCAGAGGTCAAAATACAGACAGCAGCTGTGTGTGTGTGTGTGTGTGTGTGTGTGTGTGTGTGTGTGTGTGTGTGTGTGTGTGTGTGTGTGTGTGTGTGTGTGTGTGTGTGTGTGTGTGTGTGTGTGTGTGTGTGTGTGTGTGTGTGTGTGTGTGTGTGTGTGTGTGTGTGTGTGTGTGTGTGTGTGTGTGTGTGTGTGTGTGTGTGTGTGTGTGTGTGTGTGTGTGTGTGTGTGTGTGTGTGTGTGTGTGTGTGTGTGTGTGTGTGTGTGTGTGTGTGTGTGTGTGTGTGTGTGTGTGTGTGTGTGTGTGTGTGTGTGTGTGTGTGTGTGTGTGTGTGTGTGTGTGTGTGTGTGTGTGTGTGTGTGTGTGTGTGCGTGTGTGTGTGTGTGCTCATGCATGTTAAATGTAAAAGTGGGCAGTGGGGGATTCAAATATTTGCATTTTTGTTTGTTCGCCTTTGACTGTTTTTGTTCCAACTTCCAGGCTGTGACCCCCACTCCAAGTGGTGGTCCTCGGTTACTGTGGTGATCATCAACTGGCTCCAAGGAGATGACGCCGCCGCCGAGAGACTGTATCCGACTGTTGAACACCTGCCCCGCAGTCTGCAGAACGCAGAGTAAGTTGGACACACGCACAAACACACACACACTGGAACATCTGCCAGACTCAGACTGTGTTTCAAAACCTTTGTCTGCAAAGGACTTGCACACAGTTCCACTTCCTTAACCTGTGTCCTCTGTCTCTTTCCCCCCTCGCTCTGCCAGGAGTCTTCTGCCCAAGACGTGTCTGAACACTTTCAGGGCTGTGCGTGCTCTGCTGTCCAAGCCCGAGAACTGGCAGCTGAGTCTGAGCTACAGCGACAAGGCCAGCGCCCTGCTTCGAGACAGCCTCAACCTCGGACCACACTGCCACAGCTCCAGTTTAGACAAGGTACACACACACACACACACACACACACACACACACACACACACACATTAAAGTCAAGTTTTGTAAGGGCGACAGCATCTGCATTAGAAAGCTGAAAAAAATGCATACACACGAATGCTCACTGACAGATGTTCCCGCGTATGTGCGTGTATCAAATTGTAAACACAGAAAAAATACACACGCACGCACGCGCACGCACGCGCGCGCACCTCTTTCACAATACAAAGCCACACACTTTACCACAGACTGCGAATCCCCCTGGAGCAACTCCTCTCTGTGATACAGCGGTGTCCTCCCCTCTGGTGTTCAGCAGATGGTGATGCTGGTGGATAGGTAGCTCACAGTGTGTGCATCTCTCTGGCCCGAGCTGTGGTGCATTGTAGTTGCATTGCATGTGTGTCTCAGCGGAGTGCAATGTACCTGCAGTGCAACACAGAGCTGGGCCACTAACAGCAGAACACACACACCGTGGGGGTGGAAAATGGCCTCAAACGTTGACTCTGTTGGTGCCGGGCAATATCTCTGTGTGTTTCTCTGCTATCGTTTAATTGCTGAATGTTTGTTTTTCTCAAAACAAATAATGCCACATAGAATTAGTGTGCACACTAACACTATAATGTAATTACCAAGTCAGACTCACCCCGGGAATATTTGAGAATGGCAGCTGAAGTTTGACATAGCATCATAATGTCCAGTATAACATTTTAGATATTGTGTTTTGTCTTTGTCAAGAACATGTTTATCTATTTTGCTTTGATCTAAATGTAGAAACAATGTTTCTTCAAGAGACTATCCCTCAATATCCGATCTAAAACGGAACTACATTATACACATTTATACCACAATTATAAAAATATTGTTTTTTTTTTGGTTTCGGTCCCCAGGTCACTCGTAAGTGATGCTACTTTGCTGCGGTGAAATGTGTCCTAATCTTGTGTATTTCTCTCTAGGTTGTCCAGCTGCTCCTGTGTGATCTCCTGTTGGTGATGAGGACCAATGTGTGGCGCCTGCAGCAGCAGGGGGCCGGTCCTGTGGGGTCGGGGTCGGTGGGTACCAGCGGCCCGGTGGGGGTCCACCAGGCGTCGCCACCGGAGCTCCAAGGCTTTCAGCAAGACCTCAGTTCCCTACGCAAGCTGGCCCACAGCTTCAGACCTGCGATGCGAAGAGTACGTAAAACAGCTTTAGTCTCTACGGTTTAGTTGTTTAGAAATGCAAACTTTTAGCAAGTTGGACGTTTTGGGGCTTTTGTTGCTTACTTCGTCGAGACTGTTTTCTAATCTTAACATACACTCAAACAGTCACGGTTTACATTGTCAGGCATTTAAAACCATGACTCATTTTCATGACTTTATTTGGCAAAGACATATTATTTCGTGCTACACATTACCTGGAATGGTCAGACAAAATGGCAACACACACAGAGAAGCATATATACGTCTAAATACTAGTGCACATTTGCAGGCAGTCCACGATGCATGCATCTGTTGAAATTAGCTGGGAGGTGTTGCAACACACATATAAATGTATACAAACACAGAGACACACACACACACACACACACACACAGACACCCCTGAGGCAAGTGCTTAGCTGCGTTGTGCACAAGGCTTCAAAGTCTCTCTGAGGTAGAGCAGAATATTATGTATGACTCATCATCCCCCCTCCTCCTCCTCTTCCTCCTCTTCTTCTTCCTCCTCATTACTCTTCCCTCCAGTTGTTCCTTCATGAAGCTACAGCAAGGCTGATGGCGGGAGCCAGTCCCACCCGCACGCATCAGCTTCTGGATCGCTCGCTGCGACGCAGGGCAACGCCCGGAGCCAAGACAGGTGTGTTTGGACGCACTTATGTTGATTCTTACTTTTTTTCAATTTTTTTTTTTTCAATCCACTCAGCACAAGTAATTCTGTCTGCAGGCAGATTGGTTTAATAAGCTGTTTGCTTCTTTATATTTCAAATTCGTTTTTTTTGTTGTCTTTTTATAGAGCAAACCATAATTTCCTCAGTTGTGATATTTTCTAGTAATTGCCGTATTTGCCGTCTTGTGCTTTACCTATTAAACCTAATGAATGTGAATACATCATTTCTCACTGAAAAGATGAGTTCAGGCTTTCAGTGTTGTTTTTTTCTCTTGGTATTGTCGGCAGTATGAGAGGCTATTAATCATAATTGTTGTTTTTTATGCTATAATTGGGTAGCTTTAAAGTAAATGTCCAACTCACTGATAAACTTCATCATTAAATAAAAGTTGCAGAGAGCTGAGGGACATTAAAGGACTGTAATGAGTAGCTCTAATCAGCTTCTCATTTGTTTTGCCCAATTGTTCTCGACGCTTAATCCCATCAGTAATTAAATAAGAAGCCGCTGCAGTCCGATAGGCTGGCTGACGACATCGCAAAGCTCACCCGAAATACCGCGTTAATGACATTATTTGTGTATTTGTGTGCAGAGGAGTGCGAGACGCGTCCAGGCCAGCGGGAACAGGCAGAGGCTGTGATGCTGGCGTGCCGCTACCTTCCCCCCTCCTTTCTGTCGGCTCCCGGCCAAAGGGTGGGCATGCTGGCGGATGCAGCCCGCACCCTGGAGAAGCTGGGAGACAAGAGGACCCTCCACGACTGCCAGCAAATGATCATCAAGCTGGGCAGCGGCACCACCGTCACCAACAGCTAGAGGGAGGGAGGGAGGGAAGGTGGGCAGGGTGCTGAGACAAGCATGGACACTGTATATAAAAACATCTCTGAAATACAAAAACACACTGACGGAAAAGAAACCCCCCACAGAGACCACATTCTCTGGCTTTCTGGCGTGCAGCTATTGAACAAATTGATTAAACTATCCAGATTCATATCAAACTGAAAGCATTTTCTTTATGGACTGTCCCCTCATCACCGAGCACTTGTTGAGTTCACGTTCTTGTTGCTATGGATTATTGCAAGAATAAAGGAAGCTCACTTACCGAGCTGAACCCCCTCGTGAGACTGTGTTGCAGTGCCACAGTTTGACCACAGAGTGGAGCCATCACGTCCTCTTAGTGGACAGTGCAGTGTGACTGGTGCGTGTGAGTTTGTTTGTGTGTGTGTGTGTGTGTGTTTGGCATGACGGAGATACTTGCCCTGCTCTTATTCAGTATAGTCTCGCCCACGATATTTTCCACATAGATGCACCTTTTTATGGCAGAAGTGCTCATTGGGTTGGAGTGGAGGTCTCCCCTGATTGGCTGCAGAGTGAGGGGTCTCTTGTTCGTGGGAGGAAAAGGACCAAACTCTGATTGGTCCGACCGTGGGCCTGTTCAGTGTGAAGCCACTCCGCAGGTTGTTGAAATAGTGTTAAAGTTGATTGAATCATGTTTTTACTGATCTGAGGAGAGGCGCCCCACTGTACTAGCTCTGTGTCTCTATCTGCACTAGCCCTGCGTGGCTGATTTCAATTTCAATTTTCAGATGAGTAATAATATGGCTTTATGAAGTTATTTTCCAAGAGGTCATTTTTTTTGTTTTGCAGTGTACATATTTTAAAATGTATTTATAATCTGTATGAAATTTCTATTAAGCAGTATTTTGCATAAGCAGAGTGATAAATGCTTATTTTCTTCCCTGAAACCTGTTTTCTTTGGTAGCTTTTGAACAGGCCTAAATTATATGGTTACTTTACTGTTTTACCATGGCGATGACAGCCGAAATGAAGACCGTATCAAGTTATTTGTGTCACATCGTGTGACTCGATTGACCTTTTGCACTGTTGCACACGTATGCAACTAAGATATCAAGAGGAATTGGCAGCGTCCAATTCTGGCATCACCTACAGACAACTGGAACTATAAAACATTAACCGTCGGCACGTTTGCAACAAGTTACATGATGCAGACAAAAGTAATTCCCTTTTTTTTTTCTCCCAAAGAGGGCCTGTAGTGAATCTTCTGTTTTATCCTTTGTAGCTTCAATACAGAGCAATACTCTTTCAGTCATTATAGTTTCATGCTCCTAGAGAACCGTTGTTTATTGATTGTCTGTTAAAAAGAAAAATGACTTTGGCATGTGTTTTTGTCCAAGAATCAGTATGTTTTATTTTTTATAGCGTGTCACTAATGTGAAAGACTGAAAGATGTTGGATTGAGATGTCTAAAGGTGTTTCACGTGTCGTGTAACTGACATCTTTTTATCACTTTGGGTTCATCCTTTTCTGATGTAAATATTAAAGCATTTTGTAATGAAGACTATCGTGTGTCCTGTGGTGCTTTCCATTTTAATGCTAAATAATGTAATGCCTCATGATGATAAAGTAATTAAAAAAAGTCTCCCTCCACTAAATTTAAAAGTATGGGTTACATGTGAAATGGGATTCAACTTTTGCAAAAAGGTTTAATAAAAAATAGAAATAATGCAATAATTCTGTAATTAATCTCAAACAGTGTTTTTGAAAGCAAAGGCCAAAGTTAATTGATATCAGTAATAGTTGCTCTTCAGTGCATTTAATGTCTCTAATTTGAATACTTAACATTGTATTATTATTATCAGAATGGAATCTTTGAGACATAATGATGGGATGTGATAATGGAAATTCTATAATAAGTAAAAATCCTGTTCCCACCCGTGTCTGTATGACACATGTATGTTAATGTCAGTGCACGTTCAGTAAAGACAAAAAGAGCAGGCGTTGGTCATAGCAGCATTGAAAGGTGCTGGTATATTTAACATTGGCGTTACAAAAAACATTTCAAACAAAGTGATGCTGTGTCATAGATTCCAAACAAATTGACATGAAAATCAATAAAACGGCATGCTCCAACTTATGACAAGTGACATTCCCAAAAAAGGTCGTTATTTTTTTTCATCAATGGATTCTTTTAATAACATTTTATAAGCAATAACATATTCCATTTTATAGAAAATAAACATCTCTAGGAAATACTATACACAATTATATTAGTACATCACATCTTACATTTAAACAGCATCAAATACTTATATACACCATTAAATAACGAGCTTCATAAAAGGGAACGTTTGGTGTGGCGTTTTTGCACTTTCTTTTATGCTCTAATACTTAAATATGTCTCCTTTTTGATATGACCAGTACTTAAACTGACACCCTGTACGGGGCATTGTTACATAGCATGGAAGAGTGAAAGAGGCTACATTTGAGATACACAAACAGACGGGTGTGTTGTGAAATCTGGATTGAACGTATATCTTTCTGCGTTGCTGTGGTTGGTGAACTAATCATACATCATGGCAATGCTTAACAGTAATACTTCTGGACTGTACATAGATGTGAAGTGAGACGACCTGACCCCCGGCCGGACCCTTGGAGCCCTGATCTGCAACCTGTCGAGTGATGATGGCGGCGTCTTCTGTACATATTGAATGTGCACACAGTTGAAATGGAGTAACACTCTTAAACAGAGTTTTCTTTTTTTTTTTCTTCTTCTTTTTAAAATTTTTCTTTTTTAATTTCTGAATTACAACAAAGCCTGACATATACCAAGGGTGACGCGATGATGTCGTATAGTCATAATGCACATCAAAATACATCTCCGTAGATATGAGCATTATATTAAAATACTGCGTCCGTTTTTTTTCTTCACTCTTCAATATCAGAATAGTTAGAACCTGTAAAGCACGTCATCATGTACAGTTTCCTTTTTTAGTTTAGTTTTGTCTCTTGTTTTAAACAAACGCACACATTGAGAGAGCACATCCAGTGGCTGGCTGCTGCTTTTTTGATGCAATGACATCTTGAATCAGAGATGAACTTCTTCACTCACACAGACACATGAGGCACAAACACACTGATGATGTGGCTGTAGAATGACATTGTGGTTATCACACACACACACACACACGCACAAACACACACATGCACGCACGCACGCGCATACACACCTCTTGGCACACACACTAGGTGGCCAGAGGGATGCTCCCGTCCAATCAGTGTCCGCCAGGTGTCTGAATATGATAGCAACCCATCCGAAGGCAGAACACACACACACACACACACACACACGCACACACGCACACACGCACACACGCACACACGCACACACGCGCACACACGTTACTCGCTCTGCATTTCAAACAGCCCCCCTGTGCACTGGGCTCTGGGCTCACAGCC
The DNA here is from genome assembly GCA_023566465.1 of Cottus gobio. NCBI lineage: Eukaryota > Metazoa > Chordata > Actinopteri > Perciformes > Cottidae > Cottus > Cottus gobio. Next base: position 8,583,228 of record CM042232.1, on the reverse strand, counting down.
TCTAAAGCGCAGTCTATCCTCCTGTTAAACAGTGCCGCCGCCTTCTGCCTTCCAGTGAGGGGCTCAGTCGGGGAAACACATTTCCAGGCCGAGTTCAGGGAGCAGCTATTCTCTGCGGAGCCATCGTCCGGGGTTTGTATAGCTCCACCTCATCGCAGCCTTTTATCCTCCCCCAGCCCCACTGGCCGACGTGCCTGCCCGTCATCACTCATCACCGTGTCTTCTAGGTGTAGGTGGCTGTATGGACAGCATCTTTGTTTGCCTTGCTGGATAGGTGACGCTTGCTTGGCTGAGAGGTGGTGTTGGTGGTGGAGGTGGTGAACTGGAATATCTTACAGGTCCTGGAGAAAAAGGGAAAGAGAGAGCGACGTGAATTCAAGTCACAGACACATAGAGAGGGAGAAAAGTACGAGCTGTGCCAGAGGCTTTGAGGTACTGCTACACAGCACATTAAACTGGGCAGCGTGTGCTTTTATGGAAAGAGCTGCGATACATGTACTACACGCAGGAGCTCACATGTATGTGCCACAGATGCATCGTGGTGAGAGCTCCTGTGCAGGTCTGCAGACACGTCAGTGAGCCGGCTGCAGTGCGCAGGAGATGGATGCAGCTGGCTGGTGAACCAGCTCCACTGTGAAAGACACAGCGGGAACGCCTACTAATTGAGCTGGTGTGCTGGTGCTGGTGGAGCGCTTTCTTTCCCCTTATCCTCCTCCGCAGAACCCCAGTATCGCTCGTTCACCCTTTCCGTCCTCCCTCTGAACTGCCAGTTGCCCATCCTTATGGCCTGGACTCAGACCAGCAGCGTTCGCTCACTCTGTCTTCTATCTCTCCCTCTTTTTGTTTACCTCTCTGGAGGAATTCATTCTTTTAAACCTTCAATCTCTCTTGTTTTTTCCCCTCACTTTCTCCATCGCCGAGTGCTGCCTGTCTCTCTTGTTGCCCTTCTTTTCTCTTTCATTCTTTCGCTCTCTGATCTAACTGCCCCCATTCGTCTTTTGTTCCCACCCAGTCGCTGCACAAACAGTTTTTTCTTCTCTCGGCCTGTCTCTCCGTGTATTTGTGTGTGAGCTTACAGGTAACCCGTTAATGAACCTGTGTGGACGCACACAGTGTGTGTCCTTAGCTCTAGATAGCCACAGCTGTAGGCAACATGTGTGCGTGATTTCATTGATATATGTGTTCCAGCCCTGAACACAGGCAGAGGGAGAATCTCAGAGGGGACCCATGGGTGGGGTGGTTGTGTGTGCATGTGTGCATGTACGTATGTGTCTGCTCTTCCCTTTGATTAGGCTGCTCAGCGTAAATTGGCGCTGCACAGACCCACACACAGACCTTCAGATCCCTCAGCTGATGACAGCTCTGCCTCAGCCCGCTAACAACAATCTTTCTCTCTCTCTCTCTCTCTGTCTTGCTCTCCTTTTTCTCTCTGTTTCACATACTCTATTTCTGCCGCTTAGACGTGGGAGTTGAGGTGAGGAGAGGCGGGGAGAGGAGATGAGAGAGAAAGATGGAGGAAGGGATGAAGGGAGGATGACTGAAAGAGTGGAAAAAGGGAGCACGCAGGAGATGAGGGGTGAACAGAGTGAGGGAGCTGGAACAGCAGGGAATCGCACAAGCAAAATAAGTGGGGGCGGGGGCCGTGGGGGGGGGGAATAACAAGAGGAAGAGGGAGAGAGAGAAAGGATGGAGAGAGCATGTGGGGAGGATTGCAGGCAGTGATGCTGGGTGGGGTGTTTTGATCAGCAGCCAGCTTTTCATCCCTGTCAGTCTGCACAGAGGAGAACAGGAAAGGAAGAGGGAGTGAGGGAGGGAGGGAGGGAAAGAGAGATGCAGAGAGGGGAGGGAGGAAGGAAGGGAGGCTGCTGCCACTGCTGCCTCAATGCACCGCTGCTCCCTGCTGAATGTCAGCATCTCTCCTTCTCCACTTCCCTCCCCCCATCCCTCAGCATTTGACCTTCCTCTTCGTGCTGCAGTGTAAGCACGCCACCACCAGATGGCGTCTGTCTTGCAGGAGAGTTGATGGTGGTGTGGGCTGTATGATAACACAAAAACGGTGACCCATTGTGGTGGGGGTGGTGGTGGAGGGGGGGATCTGCCGTCATAACAGCGGTCGCTGAGTGACAGCACGACATGAAGGGCACATAAGTGAGTGTTCGCACAGCTACTGGTGGTGGATGTGGTGGGTTCAGCTTGCCAAGGTCATTGGGTACATATTGATTTGGTAACAGAATATCGGTCAGCCCGAGATGAGAGCCTGACCGTCTTGGCCTGGGAACGGACAGGGTACTTGATACAGGTGTACAACCAACACCAATGTAAACACTTGTTTCTTTTTTTGATTCTTTCTCTGTTTGACAAGAGCTGACACTTGTGTTTTCTGCTCTTCACTGTATCATCTATCCAGCCGTGGTGCTGCTGCCTGTGACAGCAATGTGTGAAGTCATTTTCTTTTTTTGGCGAGAGGGATGAGGGGGGGAAACAAAAAAATCGAAATGCACAGCTTGGAGCAAAGAGTTCTAATGAGACAAACACAAACCTAAAACTGTACATGGACACATATTAAAACACTAATGCCCAATGGGTGATACCAAATCATCTCCACACTGCTGTATTCATTGGTTTAAAGGTTTTTTATTTTCTTACCTCATGTTTAGGACATTTTATGGAGAAATCATCTTCGTGGAATGTGCAGCCTATAGGCAGGGAGAGAGAAAGCAAAGAAAAGGAATAAGGTAGATATCGACAATAACAATGGATGAAACAAATACCGTGAGGCGAATGCACACAACAAACCAGCCAAAGTAAAAAGAGAGAGAGAGAGAGAGATAAGCACGAAAGAGGCAGAGAAAGAGAGAGAAGAGAGAGAGAGAGAGAGAGAGAGAGAGAGAGAGAGAGAGAGAGAGAGAGAGAGAGAGAGAGAGAGAGAGAGAGGAACAGAAGAAAAAGAGACAGAGTGGATAAGTTGCGATGCAGACAGACAGTCAGATATGGCCGGTGCACTCAGCAGGATTAAAAAGGGCCTCGCTCTGCTCCCTGTGCTGGCTACAGGCAGACGTGGCAGGCCTTCTAATCCTCACACTGTACTTCCTTGGCATGAGGTAATGTAAGGGGAAGCCATACAACAACACATGTTCTGCTGACACACACTTATATTGACAACAATGACCAGGGACACACACACAAGCATTGAAGGGAATGTGGTTGGAAGACGCACACAGGGTAGCATTACGGCATACACACACACACACACACACACACACACACACACACACACACACACACACACACACACACACACACACACACACACACACACACACACACACACACACACACACACACACACACACACACACACACACACACACACACACACACACACACACACACACACACACACACACACACACACACACACACACACGCACACACACACGCACATCCAGTCCCCAGACAGCAAAACGGATGGATGGAGCCACATGAGTTGTGGTCAATAATGCACACATGCAGACCCTCCACCCTCAATCTCTTCCCCCTCTTCCTTTTGCACACTCCAGGATCCCACTTTCCCCTCATCATCCCCTTTATTCAAGGCTCCCTCTTTTCCCTCCCTCTTTTGCTCTCTCTTAGCACTCTCAGATATCTCTTCTCACACTCAATAATGTTACTTCCTGATGCATTTTGCCCACATCCACTTTCCATCCCCTCGCTTTCTTCCCTCTCCTTTCATTTTTCTCTTTTTTTTCTCTACCTGCTTTAATTTTTACTTTCATACAACCATCTAAACCCACTTTCAATTTCCCATTCCCAATTTCCCTCCTCATTTCTCCTCCCTCTCCCAGGCTTTTTCCCTTGTTGCGCTCTTCCTTCTCTTGCTGCGGTCTCTTACCTATCTCTTTGGCGCAGACATAGTGGTATTTATGAGAGCAGCCTCTCCAACAGCAGCTGAGGGACGCCCCCACAATCTGGCACTTGTAGCAGCTCTAGGGTTAGTCAGACAGACGGACATATGAACCAAGATTCAACAAAAAACAAAACAAATTGACCGATAGAGGGACAGAGGGACAGAGAGGGTAAAAAGAGGAAAAAATGTCAAAATGTTAACGTCAATTTCTCCAAGAAGCTGCATATTATTGCATTTCATTTGTAACTTAACTGAAGCATGCATACATTTTAGAATAGATGACTGCTATCGTACCGTTTGGGCTGAGTTGCTGGCAGCCTCCCTCAGTCCGTATAGCCTCCCAGCTACCATAATCACTCCCTTGGTCCAGATGGCACAGTTTTCATGGGCCCAGTGCTCTTTAGCCTCTGCTTCCACTTGTAGCCTTTTGAACATGCTGTCGCCACCCTCTTGGTCGTTTGAGGCCCCTGTGCTCATGGCCTGGAGCTGCTTCATCCTCCTGAACCTCTCTCGGAGAGTTAATCTTCGAGGACCACTCTCCTGACTCGTCCTCTCTGTTCTTTCTGCCCTCCGGTAGCGCCAATGGTGCCTGCTGCTACTGCCCTCTTGAGTGAAAGCCTCTGTACTGCCCTCCTTTTCTGTGCTGCCCTCAGCCTCGCTCTTTGAGGAGCTGGGTTCTTCACTGCCACGGTTGTTGTTGTCATTGGTCTTCTGTGACTCTTCCCTGACGGATTCTGTGTGCCCCGTCGTCAACATTTTCCGTGGAACACCATCCTCTGTGTAGTAGGGTCCACACAAATCACCTAGGTCTCTGTAATTTGCTGGCTTTCCACACAGGCAACATGTAAGACACCTGTCAATGAGATGTCTTTTCACCAAGGGTCCTTGTAGCATGGCAGCAGTGTGTGGCACTATTTTTGCAACTGTGAAAGGATTCCTCATTCTGAGTATGCCCTTTTTTCTACGTCTCTGAAATACCACTGCATCCTCAGGCTTGTTGACTATGGCACACCAGGAAGAAAAGTCTCGGGAGTTGTTAATCCGGACATAAGGACAGAAAGACAGTTTAGAACTTTGATGGACTGGTTTGCGCCTGATTCTTTTCACAGAAATGATCTCAGTCTGCTTTTCTGATATTGTCACCACAGGACCCACGATACATGTTTCTACTTTTTCCTCAATATTTCTGTCCCTTCTTTCCATTTCGTCTTTTTCTCTCTCCTCTTTTTCATCCCGTTCACATCCTGCAGCCCTTACTACTGCTTCAATAACCTCCATGGCGTCTTTCATCCCAGGTTTGGGCCCGGGCTTTTTGTGGACCTTCATTGGCTTGCCAGGAATCTGCTCTGTTGAGGTTTTACCTCGTTTCCTCTGAGTTGGATTTGCGGATGGTTTTCTGCCTCTCTTAGGTTTCTGAGTGAGTTCTTTGCTGGTTACCTGGGGGGCATCTGTGATCTCATCTGCGCTGATTGGCAGAGGTGTTGTGGACTCGGTGGGGGTTACCGTCCCTTCTACCGTCTCCTGTTGTTCTACTGATTCAATATTTTTCACTTCACCTGTCTCTGTTTCTTCGAGAGGGCCTTGGCCCTTTCTTTTCTTTCTCCTCTGTTTCAGATGCATCTCATGGTTGTTTTTAATGGCCCTCTGCTTGGCTAGTCTTGGTGTTGTAACTATCAGGCTCCCTGCTTCCAAAGCTACTATTGAGGCATCTGTGCTCTCCACCATGGCCCATCTCTTCCTTTTAGTTCTGCTGGACTTAGTAGGAGCAAATGACACACCTTTTGAGGCCTGTTGTGTCCACTCTCCTAGAGACCTGACTTCAACTGGCGCCTCCATTGTGCTCCAAACCTTGTCAGTCCTGACACCATGCTGTATTCCTGGTTTAATGTGTTCTTGCCTTGTCTCTTCTTTATTAACAATGTCTTCTTCCATCCCTTGTCTCACCTCCTCTGATGTTGATGCCTCTCTTCCTTGTGCCGTCTCCTTTTTTCTCACTGCTCCTTCACGTTGTTTCAGTACTTCCTGTCTTGAATCTATGCTATTTACTTCTCCCTCTATCACCTCAATGTTATTTATGAGCATAGATGGCTCACCTTCCTTTGGGACAAGTTGAGGCAAAGCCCTGGCTGTCACATCATCACTTGGATTGCTGTCCATCTGGGGAATTGGGAGGTGTTTCTTTGAGCTTGGAGATGTAATTTTCTGCACCATGGCCTCATATTTCTGTCCTCTGCCTTTGCGTGGTGGGAGAACTTTTGTTTTCGTGGGGCATTGAGGAGGCACCACAGGCACATCACAAGCGATGTCCGTCTCACTGATGTTTGGAGGAATGTCTTTGGGTGGGGGCGTGACCACAGAGACTTTCTTGGATGGCCCTCGCTTTCTTTTGGGGCCACGGACACCCTTCTCTTTCAGTGTAGAGACAACCTGTTCCATTAGAGACGATTGAGGTGGTAAGGGTTTTGGTTTGGGCTTCGGACCCCTCTTTTTCTTTGCTGGTGTTGTAGAAAGTTCTGGGCTAGGTTTCCGCTTTAATGGAGGTAATGTCTTTTCTTCAGATTGTTCCGTTAGGACTAGTGTGGCAAGTGGTGCAGGTGGGTCTGCTGAAACGTCTGTGTTTTTGACTGCATTAGGAATGGAAGTTGGAGTTTGTTCCACATTAACAGATTCCTCTACTTTTGGAGAATCATCAGTAGCTTTAATTTCTGTTATTGTCAGTGGAAAAATATCTTCACCTGTGACTTTTTCTTTTGACAGTTTTTCTTGCGAGGGCTTTCTGGATCTTAAGACCATGTTCTTACCCTCCTTCTCTGGAGCCGTAACCTCATGGTTTGCTTGTTTTTCGTCCTCGTTTACTGGTTTAGCATCTTGGGTTACTTGTGATATTAAAGCTGTTGGGCTCTTTTTGGCCCTGCTTTGCAGTCCTGTCAACGGTTGAATGGTTTCTTCTTGTTGTACCAGCTTTGCCTTAGAAATTGAACCTTTAGGGCGACCCACTGAGGCCTTGATGGGTGCAGTGTCATCGAGAAGCAAATCATCTGAATGCTTGGGTCCAGATTTAGGTCCTGGTTTTGGACCTGTCTTTAGAGCTGGTTTTGCACCAGGTTTTGATCCAGGTTTTGATCCAGGTTTTGGCCCAGGTTTTGGCCCAGTTTTTGAGCCTGGTTTGGGTCCTGGTTTTCGTTTTACAGGTGTTTCAATCGTCTGTGGCAGCTCTGATTCATTTGGCACAGGTTTTGGTCCTGGTTTAGGTGCTGATTTAGGTCCAGGCTTTGGTCCGGGCTTTGGTCCAGTCTTAAGACCAGGTTTAGGCCCTGGTTTTGGACCTGGCCTTGCTCCCATTTTTGCCCCTGATTTTGGTCCAGGTTTTGGCCCTGGTTTGAGCCCAGACTTTGGACCTGGTTTTGGGCCTGGTTTTCTCTTCACATGAGGCTCAACCTTGGGTGGCAAATCTGGTGCATTGAATGAGCGAGTGCACATTCTCGAACGAAAGCCATCAGTTAGCATTTTAGGAGTCTGGCTTACAATAGATTCCTGATGAGCTAGGTCCATTGGATCCGAGAATAACATAGTTTTGCTTTGAGGCATGCAGGGTTTCTGTAAAAGCGAGGGAGCTCCTTCCTCTTCCTTTTCCCCCTCCCTCTCCAAGCATAGCTGTCGCCTGATTCCCACACCTGAATGAATGATTCTTCTTCTACCCCTTGCATGCTTACGTCCAAATGCCCTCGGCTGAGCAGATGGGGCCACAGGTTCTGGCTTGGCCAAGGGAGTCACTGCACTGGCGCAGCTGATGCCCGGCTCCATGTCTTCATCACCTTTTTTGGGTGAGGGAGGAGTGTCTGCCCAGGAGGGGGCTGAGGGAAGTATCGACTTCCCTGGCAGTTGAGGAGAGTCTGGCTCCAGCACTTTAGCATCACTGTGATCAATATGATCCCTGTTCTGAGCTGAAGGTGTTGTCTTGTCATTGAGCGCTGAGAAGACTGGCATAGCAGACTGAGGCTGAGGAGCAGTGTCACCAATGGCTGACTCCCTTGCAGAAGCATCTGCTGCTGCTGTTGCTGCTGCTGCATTTGGATGGGCAGGCGCCCCTGCAGGCTCGTTGTCAGTATGGAGCTCTGTACTCTGACTCTCTGTCCTGCTGCAGAGATCCCCAAATGACTTCTCTTGCCCATCTCTGTTAATGTGATCCTCAGTCGATGACACTTTCTCCCCCTCCTCCAGTTCCTCCCTAACCCCTACAGACAGAGGAGGGGAAATATAATGTTGTCTCTGTATTTCTCCTTCTCCCTCTTCATCTCCCTCATCCTGTGCACTCTCATCCGCCTCCCCCTCCTCTTCATCTTCCTCATCCCTGCTCTCTCTCTTGACTGAGTGGCTCTCGTCCAAGGCCTCAACTTGGGGGGTTGGAGAGGTGTTCTCTGAGCTGTCCTCCTTCTCTGTGGAATATTGATCCTGTTCAAGGTCACCCCTAGATATAAAAGGCAATGTTTTCACTGAGCTCTCAGATGCAGTTGGAGACTCAGATTTGAACGCTTCTGATTTCATCTCATGGACAAAGTGTTCCTTGTGGCTGGAGTCAGAGAGAGCTGCTGGGGACTGTTCAACTGAGTCTCTTGTATCAGGGTCATATTTGCTCTGGACCGTTTGGTACAATGTCTCCTTGTAGCAATATCTTTTTTCTGTCATTCCTTTGTTTACGTTGCTGTAGAGGGCTGGACATTTCTCTTCATCTGACCATTTCTCCAGATTCTCTGTAGATTTAGTTGTGTCTGAATCTCTCTCGCTCTCAGGGGATTTCTCCGTTGACACCTCCTCTTTGTCAACTGATTTTTCTGTCCAGGCTGATTCTTCAAAGTTCTCTTTGACAGGCTCGTTGATATGCTGTATATCTGAAGGGGAGTCCCTTTCTTGTTTCATTGGACTGGGGATTGTAATGCTTGTAGGAGACCTCTCATCGCCAATGCTCTTCACTGGAGTATTCATGCCATCCCCTCTCTGCCCTGACTGACATCGTGTAGGGTCAGGGGTAAGGTTGTGCAGACCTGAGTCTCCAGACCTGGTGGACATATCATCTGGAGATGTCATGGAGCATGAAGAGGCTGTGTCCAGGTTGAGTTGTGTGTTATTGGGAGCCTGTGCTGGACTTCTGCCCTGGCCACAGTAGTAGTAACCCCTCTCCAGTTGTTCATCACTACTGCTGGAGTAGCCTCCCTCATGGAGTTCCATGGGCATTGGCTGGTGCTGTGAGGTAGAGTAAGGGTCCTGCATGGGGCCTCCACCAATACTACCACTACCACCACCATCTGGATATGGGGGACTTTTGTACTCCTCACCCTTTTTGATGGATGCTCCACTTCCAGCACTGCTGTTGCTACCTCCACTGCTGCGCTTACCACCTTTCTTGTTGGCCACCAGGGCCTCTGATAGCAGCAATTGTTGGACATTATTAGAGATGTTCTCTACCTGAGAGGTGAGGGCATTCAGACTCCACAAGCTGGGGTTTGACAACAGCTTCTCAGAGAAGCGTTCTTTCATGGTGGGGACCTGCGGTGTGGTGGTGTAACTGTGTGGGGCTGCATGGGGCACATTGGGCGATGGGTGTGAGCGGGGGGGCATCAACATGGTATTGGTGCTGGCTTGCTCCTGCATGCCAGCTGAAGAGGATGAAGAGGAGGATGCTGCCCCAGGGGTCATGGGAGGTTGACCATACTGGAATGACTCTGGATTGGTCATTAGTGGTGAAGGGGTGGAGCTGTACGAGGGAGAGCGTCCCACAGAGCGTGCTGGAGAGTGGCTTGAGGAGGGGCTACAAGTCTGATAATACTGTTCTGGTGATCTGACAGACAGCTCTGAGAGACAGTAGTTTTGTTGTGGTTGGCTGTAGTGTTGGTATTTAGGGTGGGGCTCCTGGGGGTTGGTCATGGCCTGTAAAGGGGGCTGCTGCTCATAACCTCTGGAGGGAGGCTGCTGGTAGCCATAACTGTTCTGGGTCGACCTGTAAACCCCCTGCTTCAGACTGCTGTGGCTGCTCATTTGTCTGCCATACTGGGAATTTGGGGGAATGCTGTAACCTTTATAACAGTGGGGCATTGGGCTGCACTTTTCCATGTATGGCGAAGGAGAGGGTGAGTGCTGGGGGTAGTGGAGGTGACTCTGGGGGTACATGAGAGGGGAGGGGGCGGGGTTAGTGGAGTGGGCCTGATGGTGGGGGCTGGTATAGGCAGGGGTGGAGGGCTGGTGGCACTGGGTCTGGGAGTGGGCCAGCATGGTCTGGTCTATGTACTGGGAGGAGCCAGGTGCAGGGGTACCACCCCCCTCTATACGCCCCACTATCTCCTGGTCATACTGTGCTAACTGGGCAGAGTCCTCCCATTTCTGCTGGAGGTGGCCCTCGCTTAAATACTGGGCTGAGTAACTCCCAGGGCCCATGTGGGTACTATAGGCCCCGGGACCCTGTAGGTGCTGACTGGGGTTTGGTGTGGGCACTTTGCTTCCTCTGTAGGCTTTCTTTGTCTGCGCAGGTGCCGAGCCCCCATTTCCACTCCCATTCCCTCCACCATTGCCTGGGTACCCAGGGTAGGCTTGCTGGCTGTAACAGTCCTTGGGTCCTCCTCCAGTTACCGGTCCTCCAACCGGAGTCATGCTCGTGGGGTTCGCCAGTGAATGAGCCTCATAGCCTGTTCTGCTGTGCCCGGGGCCCGGGCCTGGATGTGGACCAGGGCTTGGGTGCGGGTGCTGGGGGTGGGGTTGATGCGGGTGTTGTCGGTAGGTCTCCAGGCGGGATAATTCATGGGACTCCTGCTGGTAGCAGGGTTGGTTGCTGTGGTAACCACCGCTGCGCTCACGGAAGGACTGCATAACTCCCTCCGACTGCAGCCAGAGCTGGGAGGGGGAGGTGAGGTGAGACAGGAAAGGGGGAAGGGGGGTTTGGGGTTCTGAAGGCAGGGAGAGAGGGGGTGAGAGAAAAGAGAGAAAGATTGTGATGGTTAGTGCTGTTGAGCCTCAGGTTAATCTATCTTACATTTTATCCTCTCATATTCAATGTCTAATCTTAGTTTAACATCCACCTGAAGTCAAAGCTGATTTCTGTCCCTCTTTGAGAACCATTGAAGATATCGTTTTTTCACACTTGATCACGCTCACATTCAATCACGCACAATCCCATAGATACAGCATTATCTGTTATTTTCACCAGATCTGAAGACATTTTGCATGTGTATTTGTGAATGTGCATTTTTGTGTGTGTATGTGTGTGTGTAGAAAATGGCCCCTAAATGGTGCCGGCTCCAGAATCTGTTTCAGTCTCTCAAGATGGAGGGGCAGACAAGTGAGGCAGTCTCCGGTGCAATGATTGACATGCATGGAGGAGGAGCTAGAAAGAGAGATGTTGGAACTTAATTACTTATCAGTAATAAATAAGTAATCATAACAACCACAGCGTGGGTGTGTGTGTTAATATCTCAGGGTGCATGATTGAGACCAGGCACATGTTCAAACACAGCAGGCCAACAGCAATAAGATGACCTCTGTAGAGCATCCACGTTGGTTCATAACACTCACGCCCAGCTGTGGCTATTTAGCTTCCCAGCTGAATTTGTATGATCCATTATTCATTATTATTGTTTTGGATCAAATAGGATCCCCAGACTAAGCCCTGTTTTTCTAAACACTCTAAGATATTAAAATGTATTACTTAAACAAACAATGTGATATTATCTGGTTTGTCTTTGATGCAGTGTTTCATAAAAGGTTCCACTGAGCCCTATTTCTCTTCTCCCCTCTCCTCCCTGTCTTTTCCTGCACAGACGCAAACTCCAATTTCCTCCAAGAGGAAGTGGGAAGTGTGTGCATGCTTTAAGTACACCAGTAGGGGTGTCATAGAGTGTGTTTGGTGTGTTTCTTCCAGTGTATGAGTGCACGTGGCAATGTTTGTAATCTTTTGCCTGCTTATCCATGTGTGTGTGTGTGTGTGTGTGTGTGTGTGTGTGTGCGTGTGTGTGCGTGCATGTTTGTGAGTGTGTGCTTATGCATTCATACAAAAGAGAAAGGCAGAGAGGAGGTGGGAGGGTGCTCCGCTCTATAAAAGGAACAGAGTCACCTGGAGACAGAGCACTGAGCTTGTGTGCGTGTCCATGTGTGTTTTTGTGTGTGTGTGTCAGTCGTTTCCAGCACAATATCCCGGCATTCAACCCACCCCAGGGACAATGGTGCATCCTACCAGACGCAGAGTAGCATTATTCATCTCTGAAACACACTGTGTGTGTGTGTGTGTGTGTGTGTGTCTGTGCAAGGAGGCGAAGCAGTGTGAGATTATTGTGTGCATTTATTCTTGTATGTGCGTGAATGTGTCTGTGAGTGAGTGCATAGGTCTGTTTGTGTTTATGTATGCAGGCCCACATCTTTTGGCTGTCCCATAAATATACACACAAACACACACATTCATCGGCAAACTTGTACACACCAAAACACACACCTATAGATTCCCCTGGAGATTCTCTGTCCTCCATACTACTTTTCTATCTCCCCTGCCTGCAGCCTACCAGTGCTTCACCCGTGGTGATGTGTGTGTGTGTGTGTGTGTGTGTGAGGACACTTGTTTACACAATGACCTAAATAACATGCTTACAGGGGACAAGGTGTGTGATTCGGCCAGACCAAGCTTGCCGAGCACAGCAGAGCACAGAGAGGCTGCACCGACGCACACGTCAGTTTCGGGATCCAGTGTTGTGATGCCGTGTGTTTGTACATTTGTGTGTTTCTGACACATCCGCTCTTCTCCACAATAGCATATTTTGAAGAATAATTCATTAGATTTTTCCCTGTTTGTGTGTCTCTCACTAAAAAAACTAAAAAACAACAACAAGCCAAGTAAATCAATTTACTTCCTTCCTCCTTCTGTCCTTTCTCTCAAACACCGAGGTGCATCTACATTCCTATCACGTCTCCTCTCCACCTCCACGCCGCGCCTCCTCCTTCCGTTTCTCTCCACCACAGAGAGCCCTGGCATTGTGGAGCCGGCCGACTGCTGTATTTGTGGATGCACCACGTCATGTCAGGCTGCTCCCTGCCTCGGTAGGGGTCAGAGAGGAGAGAGGACGATGGATACATGCTGAGATCGCTGAATCCTCTCTGTTGATCTGTCTATCTATCAGAGTGTCGGTCTGTCCGTCCGTTTATTAGGTAGCATTGATTTTGCTGCTGCTTGAGCACAGAGAAGGAGGGATGAAGAAGAAGCAAACACGCATCACTCACCGTCTGTCCTTTGTGTGCACAGAGTACACACACACACATCGGTTGTCTATGCATGTGTGTGTGTGTGTGTGTATTTTATGCGTTTCCTTCTGTCTCTCAACACAATGTTATCTGTGTCGAGAGGGTACCTCTCTCTCATCTCTACTTCTGTTTTAACCTCCTCTCCCTTTCTTTTCCACCCTCAGATCTCCTCCTCTGGCCCCGTGCCGTGACTGGAGAGGAGAATGGCAACGGGAGGGGAAAAACAACAAGGCGTTGGGGGTCTTAAGGGAGGCGAGAGAAAAGGAGTCATTTGAGGATGGGGGATGCTAGACGGAAGTGATAGAATGATAAGTTTGAGGAGGAGGACGATGGAGAAGGGGCTGCAGAGGACAGAGGAGGATAGATGATTTACTGAGTGGGCTTTACAACCCGGGCTCCTGGGAAATATGAGCTGCCGCAGCAATCGCCACACACGCACACTTTACGCGCACAGAGGCGCATGCAAAATGGTAGATTGTGCGCAAGCTTACAAGACGGTGGGGTCCATAATTAGTCAAACGCTTCACCACAACAGGCAAACATGAGCTGCTAGACGTGTGATTGATCGTATTGGGCTCTGCCCACTTCAAATCTCATCAAGGCAGCTGCCTTCATAACCAGCTTCATTGTTGTTGTAGATTTGTAAACCTTAAAGTGACATCAGAGTTTGTATGTAATATGCTTTTCCATGTGTATTTCCTGGAGAACATCGTGATCGTCAGATCTGCAGCATCAGAATGTGTCTGTCAGTAAATCTAATATTGTCAGGAAGAAGGGACAGGAGGGAAGGAGTGGAAGGGAAGGATGGAAGGAAGGGTGAAGGAAGAGAGGAGGGTGAATCTGATTGTTCCGCTGGATGGTTCATAATGCGCTGAGCTGCGACTGGTTACTGGCCCCCCCTTCATTCTTTTTTTATCCTCTCTCCCCCTCTTTCATCACATCATCTTCAGAGGCAGCTTGAGATGGGATTTATCTTCACACACACACACACACACACACACACACACACACACACACACACACACACACACACACACACACACACACATGCGCGCACACACGCCACATTAATGCACACACACAGACAGCTCTCTCACATCATCTCTGGCTCTGAAGCACTTTCGCTTCAAATCTTTTTCCTGCTCTCTGTCTATCTGACACAAACAAAAACATGCAAATGCACAAACACACACACGGACACACACACATGGACACACAGGGACACACACACACGGACACACACACACCGGAGGCATACAGGGGAAGGATGGAACGTCTCCCTGTGTACGTTTTTACCTCCCCAGTCATCCTGGTTAATTATGCATGCAGAGGCAGTTTGCTGGGGAGGTGGAGCGGCCTGGGAGGAAACAGAAACACACACACACACACACACACACGCTCACCCCATCACACATATTCTCAAACAGCCGCACTCCACCACCACCTCTGGATTCATCACAACACGCCCCGGCACCACGCGCACACCAAAGCTCAGCTCACATGCTCCTCGACAAACCCGACTACGCACTTGAAAATAACCCAAACATGCCACTCCTCCCCCTCCCCCCCACACCTCGGCACACACACTCACGTCTAACACATCTGCCTTTAACACCCTGTTTAACACAGCACGCTCCAAAATAACACAGCAACCCGCCCTGCTGCTGCTCCCAATCAGCACGCCGCTATCCCCCATCCTAATTGCACACACTTCAACGCGACGGCGTTCGGATGCCTCCAATCATTTCCTCCATCCGCCTGCATCCTCTGCTCTCGGTGGACACTGTGCCCTTTTCCTTGATAACCGCAGGTTCAACCCACTGGGAAGGCAGACAGACAGATGGACAGACAGACACACGTCTCCCCTCGGTCTCTCTCATCTGCAGCGTCTGGCCAGGCTGTGTGGGTGGGTTCCTACCCAAGGGAGAGGCTTAGGAGATGGAGGAAGCCAATATCTGCTCTGACATTTGTCAGTGTCCTGTTGTCATGACACACAGCTGGAGGTCACCGGGGGTCACCGGCAGCCAGTCACATAGATTATAGGAAGAGACATAGAGGGGGCGGAGACCGGCCGCTGACACTCACAGACGGACATATGGCACTTTGAGGCTACCGGACATGCAGCAAATTAACTTGATTGGAGGGCGGATGCTGAGGGATTATTGTGTGCGTAAGCTTTTAATTAATGATGTACGCAGTCTAATTGTATTGAGCACGTTGCTCATACATTAAGCAAATTTCAAATATCAAAACCATTAATTGGTATCCATTGTCTTCATCTGTTTGCTTATTTTCCTTCCTCAGTCCAAAACCACGTGGTACACTGGCATCACAGTTTAAAAAAAACAAAAAACAATATTGCCAAACATCTCAATGGAAATGAACACTTTTCTGTATTGTCCTACCAAGTCCTCTGTCTCCCCTTGATTATATCCAGTTTTAGGTTCTTGAAATCTGACTGAGATTTGAGGATGAAACGGTTCAATGGCATCTGAAACGAAGGGAAATGAGCCTTGCTGTGGCCGATCTGGGAGACCATTTTGGTTCTGCGAGTGAGGCCAATTAATGTGATGCAGGGTCTGTGTGTGTGTGTGTGAGTGTGTGTGTGTGTGTGTGTGTGTGCGAGGTACAACTGTCGGATCTCTGGGGTTTAGGATGACTCATCGACATTCGCAGGCATGGCACATCAACACCAACCACACACTCTATGCCGACATTACTCACATGCATGAACCTGGAAGAACAGAAGAGGGGAGTCTTGACTGCACAAAGACAGACAGATGCACGCACACACACACACACACACACACACACACACACACACACACACACACACACACACACACTGCTGCAGCTTCAGCATGCAAGAATAAATAAAGGTCAGAGAGAGAGAGAGAGACAGATTCATGTGTCTGTGAGCCAGAGAGGGATGCATCAGCCTCTACAGTTATCTACTTTGTGGTTTAGGAACAGAAATCCTATTTGGCTCTG